>MU182653.1:271402-284728 GCA_016904865.1 Pissodes strobi | reverse complement strand
GTTGACCCTCGAAACGCATGCAATTGCATGCGTTTCGAGGGTCAACAACGGCTGGGCGAACTATAGAGATACTATTTTTTGAGCCTCCAGTATGTCGAGTATGTACTCCTGGGGCTCCGACTTGTACATGCACGTTTTTTTAAGGCTCATGCCCCCGGCTGGTCGTCCGAATCTTCTTCGGGGGGTCTAAACGGATCCTGAAAGTTCACCATGAGCCCCCAAATTTCGTATATGTGTATGAAGCTGAGACAAAATGGCCGATACCCGACACGTGTAGGTACACTCGGCCGAAGACGAATCGGAAGTCTCGTTTTGAGGTTATGCCAAAATGACGTAAATTTTTAACATTGGTAGCACTCAAGGATAACACCTCAGATAATAAGCTATAGAGAAGGTTGATTACTCCCATCGAGATAAAATATAAAGGAGGCGACATTACGTGACCGACGCTTTCACTTCCGCCATGATGTTACTACACTTCTGTCACCGCATCTAGAGAGAGGTTTCTATCCGCCTAAATTGAGTTTTTGAAAACATTTTTGTGATATTTTTGCTACTTTTGAGTAAATTATTATGGTGTCTTGTGCTATGCGCAGTTCCTGTAGCAGAGACGGTATAGACAAGAAGAAATTTACGGAAATAACGTTTCATAGGTTAGTATAAACAATAAACAGACCCGTACTTAAAGTATTTTTGGCATATTTTTGAAACGCGAAATTGCTATTTTGGGTGTTGGAGGCATCTCTTTTGATAACATATATAATGCTATTTTCAAGAATTTTGTGTTTTCAATTACTTTTTCTAATTTAGTTACACACAGTTTCGACACAATATACCTACAGTGATTTCTACCAGTCTGTATTTGAGAGTCGCAGAATTTTGTTGATCAAGTATCATTGAAAGCTATTTAAATATTAGAATAATTTATTTACAAAAAAGTAAGCAAAGTAAAGAAACTAAGTAAACAAAGTAACAAGAATGTATTATTTAAAGGACGATAAATAAATAAGGTTTTATACATTTTGATTTTTTCCATAATTGCCCTCTTAAATTAGCCTACATAAAAGAACAAGTGCTGAAAATAGTACTTTTTACCAGGAGTGTGATGGTTGGGTATCATAAACTCATACAAATGCGAAAAACGAATTTCAAATGTGTTCCACACTACTTTTTCTATAATTTAAGCATATTTAGTATCATTAATAATGAAACAGTTGTTAATGGTAAACGCCAAATTAGGGTAACCATTTATTATGTATAACTTTTGTACTAGCTAGTTAACTAAGTAACGAAGGTTTTCAGTTAAGTCATCTCGATTTTTGCGTTTGTGATATTTTAAATTAAAATAAATTAAAACTAAAAATAAATAATTATAAAAAAAAATCCTAGTTCGTCTCTGATAAAGCAGCCATATTGTTCCTACACCTAGACACGCCTACCGATACCTTCTTCTATCGTATTATTCAAATGGTAATAGCGTCTCCTTTTATTTTATCTCGATGATTAGGTACTCCCCATAAGAGACTATGTTCACTTACTATCGCCCCGTGCCCCGCGGTTCCCTCACCCACATTGTCGTCGCTGTGATGTTACTGCGCGACGAACGGCCTTCGTTTCACCATTGCTGTCATTGCATCTTCTATGTTTTCGTTGTGTTTTTAGCTTTTTTAGTGATATTTTCAGATGTTTTAAAACCATTGATAGATGTGTGTTAGTGCTTTAAACATTGAGAAACTTGATTCTTATTATACTTTTCGTTTGATCCTAAGGAAAATCCTCGGGAAAATCCGAGGGAAAATCCAATAAATCGAGGATTAAAGCAGATATCATACTGCCTGTTTTGCAGAGTATTTTTCAGTGTAGTGTTTTTATTGATTTTTTTAATAAATAATATATAGGAAAATTTTTTTTTAATGTAAGCAAGTATGGGAGGAATAATAATATTTGACCTAATATTGTAGAGAAGTTGTCAAACTGAGGGTTTTATTATACAGCATGTCACTTAGCTATTTAAGTTTTAAACAATGTTATTAAAAAAGTAGGTATGTTCATGTACAGGATGTCCCATTTTCGATGATATTACGGGGTATCTCACTTACGAGTAAAGATAGAGAGTTGCGGTGTTTGCTATACTGTGCTACTTTTTTGTGAAAAGAACGATGGTACAAACAAAATTTTCGTAGCCCGCTTCGTTTCTGAGATACAGGACGAAATTTAAAATAATGCATTTTGGGACCCCCCTCGTATCTCCGTTATCCTTTAACATATCGCAAAGCTAAAAACTTGCTCTTATATACTCTTTTACGTAGAACCCAGTGGCGTACTCAGATTTTTTCTGTGAGCTGTCATTTTTTAGCTATAAATCAAACTTATGTTTTTTTAATGGAACACCCTGTATATTTTTCTTTGGTTTGAATGGACATTTTATAAGCTTTTCAAAAATATATAATACATGATATGTATTTTAAATAATAAGCCTAAAATTCATAATTTCACAAAATGTATCTCTGTACGACACTCTTGATGAGCATAGTATAAGCATTATCTTTTAAACAACGTTATAAGTATTAGTAGGCAGAGATTATCAGAGCAATGGAATGATCATTTTTTTATTGGCAAGACCTGTCAGTGGCAAAATTTATATTTTCTGTGTAATATTGTATTTTTTACGATGGTTGAAAAGGAAAATTATGAATATTTTGAAAAATATGACATGTTTGTCTGCTTTATACAGAACAATGAAAACTCCCGTGAAGCTTCTCAACTATTATTCAATATGTTTGTTTGAATATTTATTTACCTTTTGACTTATTTGGGTTTATTTTTATTTAAGAATCATTTTAATTTATGGATATTCTGAAAGAAGGCAATCTGGTCATTTAATGTTTTCCGGAATAAAGAGAACATGGAACGTTTATCCGGCCCCTACCAAAAACGTATAATAAGGAAAATCACAGTAAGGGCGAAGGCAACGTTCCTAGTTCTACCGATTTTTTTCTTTATTCCGGAAAACATTAAAAGATCAGGATGCCGTCTTTCGGAATATCTATAAATTAAAATGATACTTAAAAAAATAAACCCAAATAAGTCAAAAGGTATATAAATATTCGAACAAACTTATTGGAATATAGCTGAGAAGCTTCAGGGAAGTTTTCATTGCTCTGTATAAAGCAGCCTAACATGTCATATTTTTCAAAATATTGATAATTTTCATTTTGGGCCATCGTAAAAATACAATATTACACAAAAAATATAAAATTTGCCACTGAAAGGTCTTGCCAATAAAAAATTACCATTCCATTGTTTTTAATAGTCTCTGCCTGCTAATACTTATACCGTTGTTTAAAAGACAATGCTTATACTATACTATACTCATCAAGAGTGTGGTTTAGAGACACATTTTGTGAAATTATGGATTTTAGGCTTATTATTTAAAATACATATCATGTATTATATATTTTTATAAAGCTTATAAAATTTCCATTCAAACGAAAGAAAAATATACAGGATGTTACATTAAAAAAAATACAAGAGTGTCGTATCGAGACACATTTTGTGAAATTATGAATTTTAGGCTTAGTATTTAAAATACATATAATGTATTATATATTTTTACAAAGCTTATAACATTTCCAATCAAACGAAACAAAAATATACAGGGTGTTCTATTTAAAAACACATAAGTTTGATTTATAGCTAAAAATGGACAGCTCACAGCAAAAATCTGATCACGCCACTGGATTCTACGTCAAAAACTGTATAAGAGCAATTTTTTTGCTTTGCGATATGTTAAATAATAACGGAGATACGATCCCAAAATGCATTATTTTCAATTTCGCCCTGTATCTCAGAAGCGAAGGGGGCTATGAAAATTTTGTTTATACCATCGTTCTTTTCACAAAAAAGTAGCACAGTATTACGAAAACCGCAACTCTCTATCTTTACTCGTAAGTGAGATACCCCGTAATATCATCGAAAATGGGACACCCTGTACATACACTGGAAAGTACCTAATTCTTATTTATACATTGTTTAAGTTCAGCCAGTATAAAATACAATTTTATGATCTACTGCTTTTAAATAAACTGATAGTGTCAACAGTTTTAAGATTTTCAGTTTTCACCAGCTTTTTATAAATCGTACATGCGTATCCACAGAACAGGAAAGAAGCATCTATCTCATATGGATAAACCTCGGGATAAACTTATAGCTTTCTCCAAGGCTTTCTCGCTTTTATCTGCGGTCTCAAACATATGCTTTAGAAAGTAGCATATCTTTATTTTTCACCGTGTATACCTACTTAATATGAGCTCTGGTATCGTTGAGATTATTATTTTCTTTAAGCACCCACTTCCATAATATAAAATAACAATTTCCGAGAAGCAATTTTTCAGTTTTTCCAAATTAATAAATTATGCATACTTTTTAGGCCCACACTGTATAAAGGAGTTAATTCAGATTTTATTTTATGTTTATCTGTATTTCTCTCATAAGCTCATACTCCTAAGGGTTCTTTTCATACAAGATTTAATAATCCCCGAATCGTTATACCTACTTCTATTTCTTTTGGCTTATTCAGGTTTGTTTAAATTGAAATACAAAAAGCTTGTAAAAAAATATTTTTCCTTCTTAATTACTACAAAGAAACAGTAATTTTATTATCTATTTTTTTTTATTATTCTAATTTTAATTTAAACACTAAACAAAAAAAAAGTTTTACCCCCACGTCTTTGCCATACGTAGGTTAAAGCTTTCACGCCAACTTCGTCGCGTGGCTGCGTCACGACGACAGAACAGCTATCCGTGAAAAAATCCGGTTGATGTAACCATCCTTCTTTTACATATTATTCTTGAAACGAACGTGTTCCTAACTTTGTTGTAGTCGAAATAAAAATATCGATTTCTTGAAATCAGTAATTGATTGATTCTTGCGAGGTTGCAACTTATATATTTGCAGTATAAATATAAATCACATAATTGACATTTTTGGCATATTCAATCTTGTTACCAAACGTGCTCCTAACTTTGTTGTGATATGTAAATAAAATATCGATTTCTAAAATTTAGTCATCAATTTATGAATTCCGAATATTTGTCTTTACTCTTGGTGTTATGTTTGTCATTTGTATATGGAAGTAGAAAAGTACCACTGACTAAGAACCAATATCGGATAACTGCTAAGCCGATTTGCCGAATTTGTTTATGTCTAGGTGATAGCAGTTTGATTTATATATCCGCGTTATGGTATACTCAAGTGTTTTGGATAAATTATATTTGCCTCTAGATTTAGTCTTTCACAAGCCCGGTTTTTGTAAGCATTATTTTTTCGTTCATAATAAAGTTGTTTTTTTACGAAGTTTGTCCTAATTTCTCTCAGTACCACCCTTTTAAAATCTCAACAGGTTATGGGCCCAGACTCATTAGGTTACTGAGAGTTTTTGGTTTCGGGATACCTAACGCGAAATTAAGTGCGACTATCGAGCTCTCGATCGAGATAATAGGAGCGCATTGTTTTTTTTGTTGTTTATTGCCGTGAATTGTAGCCTGCCAACATGGAGGTTGACAAGCCAAAAATTGATAAACTACGTGATGCAGACAATTGGTCGTAATGGCGATTTGTTATTCAAACTTTATTGGATAGTGAGAATGCTTTGGAAATTTGTGAAGAGACGGCACATGTGCCAGTAGAAGGTTCTGCAGATTTTGAGAATAAACTAAGAAACTGGAATAAGAGGGAGAAGCTTGAATCTAAGTCGTTGCACCTTATAATGAACTGTAAAACAGCCCAAGAAATGTGGACAAAATTGCATAGCATATATGACTTTAGATCGGAGAAGAATTTGGCGCTAGTGCAAAAACGATTTTTTGAATTTAACTGGAGTTCCTGAAAGTAATATTACACAACATATACCTATCCAGTCTTGAACAATTAGCCAATAAAATGGATAAGTTGGGTGGGAAAATAGGTACCTGAATCCATGTTAATTAATAACCAGAATATTGTCCACCTTGCCATCAAAGTTTAACTATTTTCACAGTGCTTGGGATTCTACAGAAACTTCGAAACGGACTTTGGATAATTTAACAACCATGCAGGTTGCTTACTGAAGAGCTACGTCTTTTAAAGCATCAAGAGAGTGATGATGAATCTAAAATTGCGTTAGTGTCTAAGCTGATCTTTAAGAAAAATTGAAATAAAAACTTCGGAAAGCCTCCTCCTACTCCTCCATCAGATAAGTTTGTGTCGCGTTGTTCGCTATGTCGGAAAATGAATAATACGTTTAAAGGCTGTCCAGGTTGTTTTTCGTGCGGTTCAAAACAACATCTTCTAAAAGACTGCCCAATGAAAGGTGATTCTTCAAGCAAGAAGAAAGAAGCTTTTGTTGGAGATACTACCAACAGTTCAAATGATGATTGACTCATCGACTCCGGTGCTTCGTATCATATGACTCATACACGTGATTGGTTTGTGAAATTTCAAGAATTTGCAAAGCCACTTCAAGTTTATCTTGGAAATGATGCCTCAGTGGAAGCTCTTGGCAGTGGTGATATTGACATTGAGACATTTGTAGATGGTAAGTGGCAACCTGCTATTTTATATGACGTACTGTATACGCCGCTAATGACGAAAAATTTGTTTTCGGTTCGCGTTGCTGCTAAGAAGGGTATCGATTTCATATTGACTCATAACGGTTCATGTAAATTTATTTGAGACGATAAGTTGGTGGTTGTCGGGATCGAAGCGGGCAACTTGTATCGAATTTTGCTGCGAGTAGTTTCGCCCAATAATGTTTATGTTGCATCGGTTAATGATAAGCTACAACTCTGGGATGAACGCTTATGTCACCAGAATAAGCGGCACGTGCAAATGTTTATGAAAAATCTCGGCGTTGAACTGACTTTGGACAATGAGTTGTGTGATGCGTGCGCGTTTGGTAAATATCACAGACTTAAGTTTAATACGCGGGATCACGTTGCAACAAAACTTCGGGAAATTATTCATTCGGACTTGTGTGGTCCAATGTAAATCGAAAGTCCAGGGAAAAAGAGATATTTTGTCGCTTTCAAGGATGACTTTAGCAGTTACCGTAAAGTTTATTTTTTTCGTAAGAAATCAGAAGTCAAAGATAAACTTAAAGAGTTTTGTGCTGAAAAAAGCACCATTTGGCACTGATATCATTGAGTTGGGTACAGATGGTGGGAAAGAATATGTCAATGAAGACGTAGCAAAGTTTTTGATCAAACGAGGAATAAGCTCGGGAATAAGGCACACAGTAACAACTCCTTATTGACCAGAACAAGATGGATGTGCGGAATGGGAGAATCGCATACTTATGGAAGCTGCTCGTTCCATGCTACATGCTAAACCACATCTTCCGCAATTTCTTTGGGCTGAAGCTGTTACTACAGCAGCTAATGTATTGAACAGAACTGGACCATCGACGGACAAAAGTAAAAGCCCCTATGAGTTATGGTTTAATGAAACCTCGAATGAAACACTAAGGATAAATAACTTGAAAGTATTTGGTACCGATTGTTTCGTTCAAGTACCGCAACAAAAGCGCAAAAAATTGGATAAAAAAGCTCTAAAAGGTTTTCTGGTTGGATATCTTGAAGATATTAATGCATATCGTATATGGGTGCCAGAGACTCATGATGTTTGTGTAAGCCATGATGTCATCTTTAAACAAGAAAAACTGGTGTATAAGTCAACTGAACTTAAGTGTAAGGTGGATCAAACTGAAGATGATGAAAATCCTTTAAAGGATGAAACCGAGGATGAAACACCAGAAGAACCCAGACAGATATAAACTAAGGCAGAAGAAGAGTTTCTAGGAAGACGTCAACTTCGTCCTTGAAATCAAATAAAACATCCTGATTTCTATGGAATCCCGGTTGCGTGGATTGCCAACAGTGAACCAATGACGTATGAAGAAGCCATGTCATCAAAGCAGTCAGATATGTGGTTAAATGCCATGCGTAAGGAAATGAACTCTCTTCAGCAGAACGAGACGTGGGTTTTAGTGGATAAACCAAAAGACACTAAAATTATTTCCAATCGATGGGTTTATCGTATTAAGTACAATGAAAATGAAGAAATTGAACGGTTTAAGGCACGTTTGGTCATAAAAGTTTGTACGCAGCAAAGCGGCAAAGACTTTGACGAAACTTTTAGTCCAGTGGCTCGCTTTGATACTATTCGTGTTGTTCTAAGTCTTGCTGCCAGACAAAAACTACACTTAAGGCAATTTGACATCAAGACGTATGGAAAACATGACGAAGATATTTACATGCATCAACCAAAAGGTTTCGAGGATGGTTCATCACACGTCTGTAAGTTGCAGAAAAGTCTTTATGGGCTCAAGCAAGCACCAAGATGTTGAAATCGAAAATTTACGGATTTTTTTTGCGAAATTTTGGATTTAAGGAGAGTTCTTCAGATCCTTGTTTGTACATACACAGATCAAATGCCAGGCATCTGCTAATAATATGTTGATGACGGACTGATAGTGTCAATTAAAAAAGAAGAAGCTGATCTTTTACTTAACAAAATTCAGAATGAATTTGAAACAAAATTGACCATGACTGTTCGAAATTTTGTTGGATTTGAACTTCAAAAAGACAATGATGGCTCCATAGTTATTATGCAAAAATGTTACGCCACCCGAATTTTAACGGAATATGGAATGCTAGAATCCAAACCAGTGTCTACCCCCATAGAGCCAGGATCGAGTTTTACAGATTCTCCATTAGAAATGGAAAAGTCCATTCGATATCGCAAAATATTTGGGAGTTTAATTTTTCTCAGGTTGTAACTAGACCCGATATTGCATATGCGGTGAATGTTGCATCAAGAGCACTTTTGTGAACCTCACCGAAGCTCATTATCATTTGGTAAAGCGGATTCTTCGGTACATCAACGGTACGAGGGATGTTGGACTACAGTACAACACTGGAGGGCAATTGGAAGTGTTTTGTGATGCGGATTTCGCGAATGACATTAAAACTCGAAAATCGATAACGGGTTTTATTTGCAAATTCGGGGTAACTTGCGGCGCGGCGGTAACTTGGTTGAGTAAGAAACAACAGTGTATTGCGCAATTTACAACGGAAACGGAATACGTAAGTGCGGCTATTGCGGCACAATATTTAGTTTGGTTAAAAGGTATCTTAAGTGAGTTAGGTGTAGATGTAGCAAAACCGACTTTATCCATTGACAATCAAAGCGCACTTAAACTGACTAAGAATCCCATTTTTCATGCACGTACAAAGCATATCGATGTAAAGTAGGTATACCATTTTGTACACGAATTATATGTTAATGGTGAATTTGATATATCACATATGTATCTAGCGAGGTATCTAGTGATAAGCAAATTGGAGGCATAATGACAAAATCTTAAGCCTTAAGCCAGACCTAAATTTGAAGTTTTCCGTTCTGGAATTGGTTTGGTCACTAGAAGTAGTACCTACATAGTTTTACTTGTTTTTGCTGTTTTGGGTCAGCTATAGTTTTAAGGAGAGTATTGAAGTAGAAAAGGATAACAGGCTAAACCGAATTGCCGAATTTGTTTATGTGTCTAGGCGATAGTGGTTTCATTTATCCGCGTTATGGTATACTCAAGTGGTTTGGGTACATTTGCCTCTAGATTTAGTCTTTCACAAGCCCGGTGTTTGTAAGCATTCGTTTTTCGTTCATAATAGAGTTGTTTTTTACGTGAGTTTGTCATAATTTCTTTCAGTACAACCCTTTTAAAATCCCAACAATTTGCAACTTAGTGTCTCAGTATCCGTTTAAAAAGCGATTTTGTTTAATAAATAAAATAATCTAATTGCATGGTCGTAACTGATTAAATTTGACTACCAATACCCGGTTAGATAACCAGGTATTGGAATATCAGAGTACTGTGGTTGAATTATAATATCGATTTGCAAAATTAGTACCTAATGGATTAACGTATCGTATCGATTTCATTTCCCAAATATTTTTGGCTTTACTATTGTGTTTGGTATTTGCAACGTGTAGTGTCTCATAACTCTATGTTTAGTTTCAACTTAGGTAAGTATACCTATATTTGCAGTTTCTTTACCATAACAAATAATTTAATTTTTTATTGATTCATGATTTCCGAATTTTTGTCTCTACCTACTCCTCATGTTGTTTGTTATTTGCAACTTACTTGCTCAATGTCCGCTTGAAAAGCTATTTTGTTTTATAAATAAAATAATCTAGTTGTACGGTCGTAACTGATGCGAATTCCATTTGACTACCAATAGCCGGTTACTCGGCCGGTTATAAATATCAAGTGCACTGGAAACCTGGTTGTGGTTGAATCAAAATATTGAATTGTATAAATTTATAAATAAAAAACAAATAAATTGCTTATATAGGTACTTCTTGTTTGTTATGTCAAATAGAACGATTTTTAAAATGAATTTTGTTCTATTGCGGTAGATATACCTACCTACATATTTTAATTTTATTTTAGGGCAGTCTGAAGGGGTATGTTAACGAAGTTGCAGTCGCAGAGGTAGATTTAGATTTCCAAGCGGTAGTGTAATTATAGTGGTACTACCCTGGCGTTATCGAGGATGGAGATTATGACAGTCCCCAACCGAATCCTTCAAGATTTTCGCCAGAGGTAACATAATATACCCAACTTATCGAGGGTATCAATCCGAACTTAAGAATCTATGACTTACTCTATCATATTGATGTGCGGCCCCAAAAGGCGAACTAAAAGGTCCGGTCCTGGGCACCGGATGGGCCGACACTGGAGGCGCCGCCCCCGCCCTCTGGTACAAGTAAGGGTAATACGCCTGGTACATTACTTCAGAACAACTCATTATATACATATACACATGTCAAACGAACCGCCTAGGGCACCAAAAATATCCCACGCACATCCGACAGCCGTCAAGAAATAAAATCGAAACGTTGTTATAAGTCGGATATCCGTCGCATCACGTCACGACATCAGTAGGTGCAACTTCACGCAATCAAGTCGCCCGGTGAACGAAAAAAAAACAAACGAAAGCGAACTGACGCGTTCAAGACATGTTCGGCATTGTTAGACGAACTGACGGTTTTAATTGAACGGTCATTACCGGTATCTCTGTCTGTTATTATCAATACCAAAACGACGCTGGTACACGTCACAATAGCGAAATCACAGCGCTCGTTCAATGCGAACCGGTATGGGACTAACTCCTGGCGAAGAACAAAAATTCCTTACCCCCTTTAATTCCTAACCCAAACCACGCCCATGTATTCCCCTCTAGATTTCACGCAAAGTTCCGCCTTGCCATGTAACGATTACGAAATTCCGCTTGCCTGAAACCAATCGCGTTTCAGCTGAAAACCGAGCGACCAATCGACGCGCGCTATCCGTCGAGGTATGTTGACCGCCAAGGCCAGGTTTTATATCAAAAATAATTGTTAGAAAAGGGGTTATGGAGGCCGTACGGTCTTCATTACTCGACTCGGGCTCAATTTTGTTATTTTGCGCTTTTTATCGCTTTATTTACGTTTTCATTTTTCGAAAATACGTTTTAATTACGCTTTACCATTTTAATTGGATTACACTTTTGTTCATTGATTGCTTTTACCAACAAATCACCGCACCGCTGGCACTGTACCGTTTTTATTCGGGTTTTTAATTCCACCACATAAAGGAAGATTAATAAATAATAATAATAATCATATTTGATGGCCTAAGTAATAATTAGGTACGTCTGACAAGGGTTGTCAAATCATTTTGAGGAGAGTAATAATCTGCACTTTTCATTCAATATATTGCACCTTTCATGCCACTTTTTTTTTCATTGCAGTTTTGGCTTCGACTTGGTGAGGATCATCAGGAATGTGCAGTGACTTTCAATGCATGCATTGTGGTTTTTTTCGATAGTGTGTTATTTTACGTTGCTTTGTTTCATTTTCTAGATCGATATTTAAGGATATTGATGTTCAATTTAGATTTATAATGAAAATTTCACATTACCATTTTTTGACCAATCAAATGTGTAATTGTAGTTGCGTTACCATACACAGTAAAAAATTGAGTGTAAAATTTAACACTCAATGGTGGTACCTATAGGACCACACTCAATAGGGTATATTAACCAATCAGCTAATTTTGTAAAAATGATATTTTTGAAATGTTTCTTTACTTTGTGTTGAGTGTTAATTCTTCTAATTTATGGCTAGGTACATTTACACTATGGTGTGTAAATTAATTAAAATGCAGTGTTAACATTAACAGTCACATATTGTAAACCTAACCATCTAGGGTGTAAAAGAAACAATGAGAGGTATAAGTAAACCATTTTTCAATGGTAATTTGTGCCTATTTAGTGTAAATAACATATTTTTATAGTGTAAATTTGATTCCATTTAGGTGTGAATTTACTATTGCGAGTGTAATAAAATAATTTACCCATGGCTAGTATACTTTTCATTATCTTTAAGTCATTTAATCACCTATCAAAATAACCGGGCGTTTATAATTAAAATGTAATCATTGTGCATTTATGATGTTTGACATTATAATATAAACCTCCGCTTAGTTTGATACATGATTGAATGACTTGATCAAAGCCGAAAGTATCAGCCCTTATATATACATTTTTCAGATCGCTTGGAAAAGGTTTGTTAAATGAATGAAAATGTTGAGAATTATTTATCGTTTATTAATAAATCAAATGATAATACTGATAATGCTGAAAACTCAAAGACCGTTTGATATTTTTCGTTATACTTATTATTAAATAGTTGAACAACATGGCAAACTTAATGGTATATATATAGTTTAACAACTTAGTAAATTAATAGTATATTATTTTATATGGAGGAAAAGTGATACTTTTCATGGCGCGCTCGTGTTTAACAGCCGAACGGAGTGAGGCTGGTAATAGAGAGCAAGCCATGAAAAGTAACTTTTCCTCCAAATAAAATATGCTGTTTTTTCTTCAAATGTCGACAAATTAATGCAAAAACATCTCTTTTTAATAGTAATAATATCTAATTATTATTAAAGATAAATGGGTTCGCAAGGCGGCTTAGACCACGGTCGTAGGTGGCCTTGCTTAGACCGGTGTCGATGAATTTAACATAAAGCTGTCAGTGGACACTGTCAACAATAATTATTTTTTAAGATGGCGTCTCCGATTGCGTTTTAATTCCGTATTGATAAGCAGTTATTGAGTAAGTTCGATTAAATAATAACCAATTTGTTCCTAAATTAGTGATTTTTAGAAATGCAGTCACAAATTGAGTGATAAATACAAATTGTAGTTTAATAAATCTTGAGTTGTTGACGCTTATTT
>MU182653.1:245426-256402 GCA_016904865.1 Pissodes strobi | reverse complement strand
AAATTTATATTACTACAGTTGGTAAAAAAAGTATATTTTGATAATTTCGTAACACCTATACCTAGCTTTCGTTTGCTCTTCAGTTATTTCAATTTTCTATTAATATACAGTCTTAAAATATAATTATTTTACTAACTGTAGTTGTATAGAAATATCATTTTGGGACTTAATACCGTACATTATTTCATAATATGTTACGTCTAAGATACTACAATTGGTAGAAAATTATATTTTCTTCAATTATGTTTGTATACATACCTACAGTATTAATCCGTTAAAATAAAATTTTGTCACGTCTCTATTTATCGACTGTAGTTGCACAAAGTTACTATTATAAGATTTGACAGAGCTCATTGTTTCCTACTACGTTTAGTAGAATATATTACTACATTTGATATAAAATTATGTTTTATTTATTTTGTTACATTTATGTACACAGATTTGGCTACTTACCTCTCATAATAGAATCTGAGGGATAAATTATCAAGTATAGTTGGTAAAAAATACTATTTTAAGATTTAACGCATGCTGTTATTTTATAATATAATGCATTTATATTACTACATTTGGTAAAAACTAATCTTAGGAATATTTGTTACGATTTTGTGTGGTCCGCATTTATACCAATAGTATCCTATTCCTAAGCATTAAATTTTGCATTTTACCAACTGTAGTTGCACGAAAATGTTATTTTAAAGCGTAAAATACTACATTCCTTTACACTTAATATATTTTAAGTTACTACAAATGTTTTTTTTTTGGTACAATATATTTATTGAGCTTTATAAACACCGCACTATTTCCAGCACGGTTCTACCCTTACGCACGTAACATAGACGGCTATAAAACAATAATTGTTTTCACATAGGACGTCATGTCAGAGTATAAAGCTGCATTTACATTCAATTTGAAGTCAAATTCAAGCTGAAATTTGCCTGCTTGTCATATGGTGACAGCACGTAGCATTTACATTGGAGAAAATTCGAAGTTGACTTTGAAGTGCACTTTGAATTTTGTTAAGCTGCTTGCCAAACGCAAGCAGAAAATAAATTTATAGGTTAGATTATTTTTGTTTAACTTAATATTCTTAATGTTGCTTTGTTTAGGTCAGGTCTAATTTATCTATAGATTAGGTAAATTTCAATTTTGTGTTAGAATAAATTAACATTTGTATCAAACAATTTGCACACATGTAAAATGGACTTTCAAGGACCCCACTTTGATGAAAATGATTTTTTTGAAGGCACTGTAATTGAAAAAAACGATTTCAACGAGGAATTGTTCTTAAAAATGATTTGTAATTATCTGGCAATATACAACACACAAAATAAAACATTCCATACGTATAATTGCGTAACCTAAAAATTCGTTCAATGTAAATGACATATTTGCGAATTGCACTTTGACTTGGACTTCAAATTGAATGTAAATGCAGCTTAACAAACCAACGAGTAGCTACAGCTGGGGGACCAAATTTTGCTGCGCATGTGCAAAATATAAAGTCCTTCCGTCAAACTGACTTTTGTTGTAGCGCGTCGATTACGAATTATGATAAGTGCGTTTTAGTTTTGAATTGTATCGTAATTTCAACATTTTAAAACTGAATAAGTGTATAATCATGCCGGGTATTTCTTGTGCATATCGTGCCTGTTCAATTAGGTCTGGAGATGGAAAATCTTTCTTCAAATTTCCTCTAAAGATTAATGACCGGTAAGTACATAGCTACTAACACTAATCCTCAATATAATGGTTTTTTTTATATTGATATTTAAATTAAGTGTTAGTAATTACTCTTGAAGAATAGATAAATTTTGATATAGGAGTATTAGTGGTGAAAAAGTACAATTTATAAGTGACAAATTGAATTCCAAAAGACGTTAGGTACCTAATTGTAAAGATTTACGGTAAAAAAAATTATGAGTAAAGCGGCCAAGAAAAAATGTTGGAAATTATATATTAGTGTCCAAAATGGCCGCCATGGGGCGAAATAGCCATCTTAAATTTTAAAACCCGTTTAGTGCAAAATTTTCTTTAAATAGTAGAATTGCCATTTTAGGGCCGAGATCTATCCCTTAAAGGAAAGTGGTGGTGGGTGTTCGAACATTTTCGGAAATAAATGTCAATAACTTCAAAATGGCTGAGCGGATCTTAATAAGCTTGAAGTCATTGAAAAGGGCTTTTCTTAAGGCCGTTTTACATGCTGCAATTAATATCTGCAACACTCTTGCAGCAAGAAATTGCGTGAAAGATTTCTTGCGATTTGTTTCTTGCACGTTTTACATGGTGCAATACAGAATTCTGTTAGCCTGCAAATACGTTGCATTTGACTTATTGAACCATCCTTTAATTTCAGTTTGAATATTTTATTACCTTTTGAGAACCTTAGGTTGATGAATGCCAGGAGCTAGCGGCCAATTCCAGAGATCGTTTTTGGACCTCTGCTTTAAATATATTTCTCGTTTTGTACGGCAGACTGGTTTTTGTGAGGTTTATGCCAAATAATAGGGATGGGCTAACCATCGCGTGTTTGTCGTTCTCGATTTAGATTTTTGAAGGTTTATCATTCCTGTAGGAGTATTTCCTAGCATTTCTTGAAAAATGTAATTTTAGCTCACTATTTGTGGCATCCGCCGTCATGTTACCCCTATAACAAGCGAGAGCTCGGTTTCCTATTATCTTAGAATTATTCCTTGTATCGAATGGCATGTTTCCGCCCATCACTACTTGTGACGCAGCATTTAATCTCGAAGGCAAATTGACGAAAACGTTGGAGAGTCCTTTTTCTAGTTTGCTTATAAGGCGAACGTTTGCCAGTGCAGTTAGAAACTTCACATTTTGTACCTATTGTGATATGATGCAACCCTTTTGCTAGGGGATTTATTGTGTTGTTTCTGTTTGTGTTTTAACACGACCGATTTTTCGGACTCTACATGCTGTATTAGGTGAGCATTTTCTCTGGGTTTCTTTTCTATAGCCTGTGAAGCGCGGGAACGCCATGATGCTAACGTTTTTTTTGTTTCCATTATTTATAGCGGCTTCCACGTTTGTCATATAAGACCGAGACCGTCGAATCTCTCAGAGTAGCCCTCATATGCACAAATTTGAGGTATGTATTGCTATCGTTTTTGCCTAAATTAATGATTTAATTGCTCATCTGTGTTATCTTTTTTTGTGCAAATACCGCCATTTACTTTTCTCACATGTGATCTTATCTACTCCATTTTATCTAATCCGAATTTTATTTTAATGTAACTTTAATTTGGATCATTTGGGGAAGTTTATACTTTCTTTTAGGTGGGATTCATACCTATCTTTGTAATTTCAAGTTGTCTGAACCTTAGTATCTCTTTTATTTGCTGATAGGCATTGCAAGCCCATGTTTTGTCGGGGGAAATTTGTTTTATAAAGATATGATTGTATGATACAGATTGTTTATGCAAGATATGATTTTCCTTAAAGTAAGGGGGCTTCGTTTAATGTGCACTGGATTATTTCAGGGTTCCTTCCGGAGGGGTACAAGCTTTCTAGGAGGTCCACCGCGCATACCTGTAGGCCACTGCCTTTACCTACAGTTGGAACCACCTCTGTCCTAGAGAGTGCAGGCCTTGCCCGCAGCACATCTGTACATCTTGGCACTGAGCACTCGAGATTTCGTCTAGATCTTCCCCTCAGGAACAGCGAGAGGCAGTACCTGAGGTATTTTAAGGTGCCCGACGACTGGATTTGGGTATTGTACGGAAACTTTATGTCATTTTCTTTCATTACCGCCGAGTTCTGAGGTAGCTCATTAACCTTATTTACATTTATTCACTGGTTTATCGGACCAGTTAATCTGATTGCTTTGAATCTTCTTTCATTTTAATAAAAGTCAAGCGCTGTCTCGATACTTTCCTTCATTTCATTCATTAGTCTAGTGATATAACTGCTCTGAATTTTATCGTTTTATAATATGAATCAAGCGACAGCTACGCTTTCAATGGTTTTATTCTAGTTCGGTTCCCTTATTAACTTGTGGAGTCATTCGATTTAATTACAGTAGCCGTTCGTTGCTACATACTACTTGTTTGTGCCGTTTTTTATTGCAAGGAATAAATTTATTTTACATGGCAACATCGCATTTGATAAGCAGTAGTACTCGGCAAAAATTTCAGTTTAGAACCGATTTTATTTTTGGCCTATACGGAGTTATTCGGTGATCAAAAGAATAATTTGACAAATTATTACGGAACTCGGTAAAGTTTAATTTCAGCGACCTATAATTTATTCGGTAGTGTTACTCAACCCGGTATATTCCCATTTTTCCTTCCTTTTCCTCACCCATACTTATCCCGAGTATAGCTGCACAGGAGAAGGAAAAGAAAAACCAATTTAACGGTAAGTCCATTTTTGCTAATCTGAGTTACGCGGGAACATTTGTTCCTTACGATCCGGATATTACCAGCGAATTATATATTTTTCTAGTTTTATATAAATAAACGGTTTTCTTTCAGTGCAATTTTATCGTTGTTCTTTTTGTATCAAAACAAAAAACTCTAAAATCTTTCGCACGGAATTTCATATTTTGCAGGGTTGTCGGCTTGTGCAAAATATCGGGCTTCAAATTTGTAAATTTTTTAAAGTTTGTCAAGTTATTCTAGTAAAATCGGTTTTCACTTAATCGGTCGGTTTGTAGTGGAAAAGCAGCGGATCTTTATTACGAATTTTTATGTTTTTTTGTCTCTGAAAAAAGGCGGTTTTCAGTCAAAAGAAATATATATTTAAAATAAAGGATTGTCGAAGTCACGTTGAAATCCTACACCGAATTCGGGCAAATATTTATTTGGGTAGATAATAAATATATTGATATTGTTTGAATAATTTTTTGTAAAACGGTATAAATTGCAAATAATATGACTACGGCGGATAGGCAATTTAAAATGCTTACGGCAAAAAAGGAGTCTCTTTTTTCCATTTTACAATCATTGTATGATGTATCTAAAGATTTAAGCAGGGATTCAAACAAAAAGAAGTTTAGGGCCATGTACCTTACATTGGATAGCACAAAACACGACATAATGAAAGTATTGGATGAAATTAATGCGGTTGGATTTGAAATGAAGGAAGATTTTTCACCCGATTATAAAGTAATCTCTACCATAAACGACCTTTGTGGTCATATTCATTTAGCGGCGAAAAATTTAAATTTGGAAAAAGCAGACCAAGGTTCGTCTATACCTACAACAGAAATAGTAACGGTGACAGATAATCGGCCACAGTTACCGAAAATTGAATTACCGGAGTTTTCTGGCGAAATACGCCAATGGGAAACTTTCCATTCTTTATATAAAAGTATGATACATAATAACACGGTTTTGCCAGACCTCGATAAAATCAATTTTTTAGTCGGACAGCCTTAGGCGTTTGCGCAGGCCTTTCTCTTACGGCGGATAATTATGATATAATCTATAAGGCTCTTGTGGATAAATATGAAAATAAGCGTTATTTAGCAAATAGTTATTTGCAACAAATTTTGGATTTTAGACCCGTGCACACGGAATCGGAAAAAAATTTAAATGTATTTTTAGAACGCTTTGATGTGGCGGTTTCAGCTCTCAAAAAAATTAATTTGCCGGATTTAGCGGATTTTATTTTGTTGTACCAAGCTTTAACCAAGTTGGACCATGATACAGTACGTGCTTTTGAGGTTAGCCAAGGAAATACGGACATCCCAACTTATTCCAATTTAATTAATTTCGTGAAAAAACAGTCAAAAATATTGCATCTTAACAAACCTTTTCCGAGCGGTGGTTTTACGAATAATAAAACGTCAAAATCATTTTTAATCAGTAAAAATAAAAACACTAAAAACACTTGTGCATTTTGCCAAAAAACGGGTCATTATGTAGGTCGATGTGATAAGTTTAAAGCCCTTTTGCCATCTAAAAGATATGAAACGGTACGCGATAATAATTGGTGTTATAATTGCCTGTCTGGGAGCCACGGGGTGAGATCTTGTTCTTCGGATAGGACTTGTTCTGTTTGCTCAAAAAAGCATCATTTTTTGCTTCACACGGGGAGGACGGAAGTGAATTTAGAAAACAAAAGTGAGTCAGGTAAGCACGGCCCAGGTCTAAACATGGGTCAAATTCCTGACGACGCCGACGGCGACGGGCAAGAAATATCTAATAATGTTCTATGCAGTACTTTAAATAGTAAAATTAATAATTTGAATTTTTGATCATTGCTGTCTACAGTTGTAGTTTCAGTAGTAAACAGCGCTATCCCTAATAGCACGGCTAGATTTATTTTAGATTCAGGTAGCGAAGTCAATTTGTTGACGCTCGATTGTTGTAAAAAACTAGGTTTAAAAATTTCTAAATATTATTCTTCAGTGCAGGGCTTAGGCTGTAGCAGTCAGACGGTACGAGGCATGACGGCGCTTCGGATAGCTTCATGCTACAACTCAAAAATTACTTATATGATTGATGCCCTGGTGGTGGACAAAATAACGGATCGGCTACCAAAGGTTCCGGTGGATAGAGGCGCATTGCCAGATTTAACAAACATCTTGTTAGCGGACGATAACTTCAATCATCCCGGGGATGTGCATGGTATTCTTGGGGTGGAATTATTTGCCGACATTTTGGGAAAAAATAGGATCACGGGGAGATCGGGTTCTCCGATTGCTGTTCAAACTTCTTTCGGTTATGTTGTCATGGGAAAAATTTCGGTCTTGCAATCATCAATTCCGTCGGTGTTTTTTACGCTTCAGGAAGAACAATCAATTGAACAACTTCTTATGAAGTTATGGGAAGTTGAACAAGTACCAAACAGGGCGTTGGTTTTACCTGAAGAAGCTGAGTGCGAACAAATTTTTTCGAGTACCTATAAAAGAGAAAAAAATGGTCGTTATACCGTAAGTTTGCCTTTTAAACTTTCACCGGAAAATTTAGGGGATTCGCGGGCTGGTGCGCACATTAGATTGTTGTCATTAGAGAAAAGATTGGCTAAAGACCCAAATTTACGTTTAGAATATAATAAAGCAATGCAAGATTTTATTGAACAAGGTCACATGGGTTTAGTACAGTCGGACAAAAAAGACAATATCTCCTATTACATTGCACATCATCCAGTAATTAAATTGAGCAGCACGAGTACGCCTGTGAGGGTGGTTTTAGATGCCAGTGCACCCTCTGATAATGACGTTTCTTTAAACGATATTTTATACAGCGGTCCAAAATTGCAAACGGATATCTGTACTTTATTGTTAAATTTTCGGTTATTTTGAGTAGCCATGACTTCAGATCTGCGGCAAATGTATAGACAGATTAACGTCACACCAGACCATTGGCGTTTCCAGCGCATTTTATGGCGGTTCAGTCCAGAGCAAAGTATTGAAACATACGAATTACGGGTAGTCGCGTTCGGATTAAAGGCGTCACCGTATTTAGCTTTAAGAACGGTTGAGCAATTGGCTAAGGATGAAAATGAGAATTTCCCCTTAGCAGCAAAGAGCATATCACGTGATCTTTATATGGATGATTTTTGCAGCAGCATAGACTCTGAAAAGGAAGCTACGCGGCTATACTATGAGAGTGTAAGCTTATTTCAAGCGGGCGGTTTTGACCTGGTCAAATGGTCGTCAAATTCAAACCTCTTGATGCAAAATATACCTCTAGAAAATCGACTTTCCGACACGGTGTTATTTAAAACGGACACGAAAATTTTAGGTATCCAATGGGATTCCCAGAGTGATTTTTTAAGTTTTCGAGTCAAAATTCCCGTAGAAAAATGTAGCAAACGAACCATGCTATCGGCCATAGCACAATGTTACGACCCAATCGGTTTGTTAGCGCCATTCATTTTATATTTAAAGGTAATCGTAAAAAAGTTATGGCTACTAAAATTAAATTGGGACGAAATGAGATAAATGTAAATATTATTTGCGCTAAATCCAAGGTTTCTTCAGCTAAAGGTTTAACGGTTCCTCGGTTAGAGCTACTTGCCGCTCATTTATTATCAAAGCTAGTCAAACACGTAATTGAAACTTATACCCCGCGGATTCTTATCTCAAAAATTTTGGCGTTTTCCGATTCTTCTACGGTTATTAGCTGGTTGAGGACTTCATATGTAAGAGATATTTTCGTCGCTAATCGAATCGCGCAAATTATGGAAAATGTGCCCAATATTTCGAGGCATCATACGGATGGCATTCAAAATCCAGCGGATTGTTTGTTTATCCAGGGGACTTACTCCTAGTCAGTTGATCAATCATCCTATGTGGTTAGTCGGGCCCTCATGGATACAATTACCGGAAAATGAATGGCCATGTTTTTCGGATCAACCTTTCGAAACGGTTGAACAAACTTTTCACGTTTTGACTCCAAGTGAGGAAAACTTGGAACCTCACCCTCTTTTACAAATGTTAGAAAGGGTTTCTTCTTGGCTAAAAATTTTGCGAATTACCGTGTTTGTTTTAAGATTTTTAAAAATCCTTCCTAAAAGAAATGTCATTTTAGCTAGTGATTTACCAAAGGCAGAATTTCTCTTAATAAAGTTAGTTCAACAAAATTTTTTTGGCTCGGATATCGCACGACTAAATCAAAACCAACCATGTTCCACTAAAATAAGGCGACTTCACCCTTTTATGCAAGATGGATTGCTGAGGGTCGGGGGTCGCATTGCTAATTCGAATTTAAGTTTTTATAGAAAACACCCGTTAATTTTACCAGGAAAAGGGTTGTTAACGGAAAAAATAGTTGACTACTATCATCAAATCAACTTGCATACGGGTGCGCAACTATTAGAGGCAATCTTGCGTAATAAATATTGGATTTTAGGCGGAAGAAATTTAATTCGTAGCAGAATTTACCAATGTAACCGGTGTTTTCGTTTGAGACCGAAAAATCTAGAACCCTTAATGGGGGATTTGCCCGCGATGAGGGTACAAGAGTCGAGAGCGTTTTCGAATACTGGGGTAGATTATTTCGGTCCTATTAAAATTACAATGGGTAAAAGGAAAAATGCTCCGGTTTACAAAGCCTATGTTAGTTTGTTTTGCTGCATGAGTGTTAAGGCTATACATTTGGAGTTGGTAAGCTCTCTCTCTACAGCACATTTTATGCAAACTTTTAAACGTTTTCTTTCTCGAAGGGAACCGGTAAAAACTATGTTTTCGGACAACGGTACCGCGTTTGTAGGAGCAAAGCGAGTTCTTCGCGAAATTAATGAACTTGTTAACTCTAAGGAGTATCTCAATGCGTTAGAAACCGAATTAGGAGTTCAAAGAGTGCAATGGAAACATATCTGCTCATTAAGCCCACACGAAGGAGGGATTTGGGAGAGCAACGTAAAGGCTGTAAAAAATCACATTTATCGCGTGATCGGCGAGCAGTTGTTAACATATGAAGAATTTAACACGTTACTTACACAGGTTGAGGCTTTGCTAAACTCGCGCCCTTTGTGTCGTTTGTCTGCGGATCCAACGGCACCAGAGGCTTTGACGCCCGCACATTTTTTAACTTTAACCCCTTTAATGGGTTTTCCCGCGGAAAAGTTAGAAAGCATTCCGTTGGGTAGGTTAGATAGATTTCTGTTAATTGACAGGATGGTACAGGACTTTTGGAAAAGATGGCGATTAGAGTACCTTAATACGTTACAAGTCCGTCACAAATGGGCCGAAACCGGTAAAAATATTGTGCCTGGAACGGTAGTTCTTTTAAAAACCGATAATGCGCCGCCTCTGCATTGGCCTCTAGCGGTAATTGCTGAAGTTCATCCTGGAAAGGATGGAGTGGTCAGACATGTTACCTTAAAAACAAACAAGGGGACTTATACGCGGTCGGTGTTAAGAATTTGTCCTTTGCCTACCCAGTAACAGTGATAAAGCTATTAGTTCTTTGTGTTGGGTGTTTGATTTTATTTATCTAGTATTTTTTTGTTTTGGGAAATTCATTTAAAATTAGAATTTTTTTGTTTTATTTCCTTTTGTTTGTTATTCTTCCGGATAAATGCTTGGAAATTCGGTGTAGAAATATATTTTTTTTTCCTTTTCAATTTGACTGAAAAACTATTTTTCAGGGTCGGGGGTATGTTTGTGCCGTTTTTTATTGCAAGGAATAAATTTATTTTACATGGCAACATTGCATTTGATAAGCAGTAGTACTCGGCAAAAATTTCAGTTTAGAACCGATTTTATTTTTGGCCTATACGGAGTTATTCGGTGATCAAAAGAATAATTTGACAAATTATTACGGAACTCGGTAAAGTTTAATTTCAGCGACCTATAATTTATTCGGTAGTGTTACTCAACCCGGTATATTCCCATTTTTCCTTCCTTTTCCCCACCCATACTTATCCCGAGTATAGCTGCACAGGAGAAGGAAAAGAAAAACCAAATTAACGGTAAGTCCATTTTTGCTAATCTGAGTTAAGCGGGAACACTACTATTGCTACATCTAAAATCAGTGCAGCTATTAGCGCACGCATACCTAGTTGTAAGAAGCGTAGTCAACGTCAAGTGATCACTTCGATAAGTAGTATTTAGTGCATTTAGTGGTAAGGCATACAGAACCAAGTATTTCTAACCGAATTGGTCTCTGTACAATCTCCATATTGTACTCTATTTATTTTATCCATTATTTTAACAGTCATTTAACATTCATTTATCTTTAATTAACCATATTAAATTAACCTTTTTCTCCAGATAGATTGTTGCTGTGTTTTCAAAAAAAAGAACTTAGTAGCAAATATAGTGTTCATTAAATTTTAGATTGTGTTTTCTTTATTAGGTCTTGTTAAGTTTAAGATTTAATTTAATAAGCGGGCCTGTGTTTTCTAGTTTTCTGGCTCGTTTGAAAATAAGTATCCGTTGATTTTATGAGCTGACCTAGTCACCCTGCACAACACCCGCAGAGCTTTTTCCGTTTAGTTGGCGAGAACGGGTTGCGCTCAAACGACCCCACGACAGTGGCCGGGCTTTGCAATACTCTCTCTCT
>MU182653.1:196082-228432 GCA_016904865.1 Pissodes strobi | reverse complement strand
TTTTCTTTTTATACTGGCTTATAATGCCATTTTTTAAAACTAGATTTTTATGTCTATGGACAATAAATTGCCTTTCATATGATATCTCCTCTATTAAGATGCGTCCATCCCAACAGAGGTGACATTAATTCATTGTCTTTATATCTGTTAGTTTTTTGGGAAAAGGTCTGTTAGTGCGGTATATCTATAAAGATAATTAATTTTTTCCATTGGCATTAAAAAGCAACTCATTGCGGCCCTGTCTTAAAATAAATTACCTATCCTATATTAACAATATTACGGTATGTTAAACTTATTATAAAATAAAATTTAAAAAGCTATTATAGAATAAAATTTAAAAAGCCGGTTCTGTCTATATTCTATTTAGCCCTTGTTCTATACTTCTTAATTTTAAATCCGTTATTTACAAATTTATCACAACTATATAGTATATGGACTTTCCCGTCTATGTATAAAATATTTGCTAACAGCATTATAACAGTTTATTGGCTCAGTTATATTTCTTGACCTATCCAAAACTGATATTGGTATATCAAATGACACAATTTATTTGACTTGCTGACTTAATTCAACATGCAAGTTTTAGAAATTATGCAACATATCATATTTATGACTTTATGAATCCTGTTATTTTCTCAAGTTATTGACTTGCAATGCGATCTTGCGTCACTTTATAATAATGATATTCAAATTACATTTACAGTAAACATTATGTAAATTAGCTTTAATAAACGAAAATTATACGCTCGTAGTTGTCCCTTTTGGTTTTGTAGCAGGTACAAGTCATAGTGGGTTCTTTCAGTTCTTTGTTCCTTGAAAGGCGTGGTAAAATGGCGTCGACTTGATTTGCTTCTTCGTGTGTGTGTTGGCATTGGATGGGCTAAAGAATACAATCAAATATAAGTATCGTAAATATGATTTTTGGCAAGATTATAGATACTTGGCAAAATTTAATTTAAGGTTTGTTATTATTCAATTATTTCTTAAGTTATCTAATTCGTTGTCTACTGCTGCAGGTATTTCATTCATATATTACAATTTCTTATACTTTTTAATCTTCTAGAAATCCCTAGTCGAAGAATGGGGATACTTCTGCTAGTGATTGTTAGAATGGCTAAGTCCTGTATGGACTCGATTGGTGCTTTCCAATGGCTCCTGACTGATCCTGGATTGTGAATTGTGATCCATGCGGCATGTTCTCAAGGTAAGGTTATATATACATTATTTGCAATTTCTTACTGATTTGCTATATACTTCTTGGTATCTCTTAGTAGAATACATTCGGCTATTGGTAACTCGTAGTGCTCGGTTTCATTATGAAGCTAATTACTAAGTTGTGTATATTTTTGTTTATTTCACTGTCGAGACGTACCAGGTTTTCTCTTAGAATATCTGGTTTTATTAGATATATCGTGTTTACGAGCATAAAATATATCTTGTATAGCTCCTGTAATTTATATATGTTTCTGCTAAGTCTAAGTTTGTTTTCAGGCTTCCATGCACTTTTGATATGATGTGATTGTTTATATTTTCAGCGTAGTTTTTTAACAATTTGATTGTTGCGTCTGTAATTTGTAGCGAATTCACCATCTCCTCTGTGTTTTTTCCATGCTACTGGATTGCTGCGCAAGCCTTGTCAGTGTTGAATCCAGACAATTAGTTATAGAATCCATACACCGCCTGACATCTTCGGTATTCATGACCATGTAGTCCAATTCTACGATGAAGGATACAGAGATGGACAGACCTTGGTTGTTTCCTAAGGTTCGTTATATTCCAACTATTTATTAAACTATTTGACTCTTTATCCAGTGCTACTGATAACTTTTCCTTATATTTTAGTCTTTTACAGTTTACTCAGTCTTCTAGGCATCCGAATTTAAAGGCTGGAGAGGTTTCTGTGGTGTCCAGCCATGGTTCATGGGGGGTGGTCCCCTCATGAGGCTTTTGCAAATATCTCCACTTCTTGGCTGTTGCTAATTGTGGTCAATGCTATAATACACTGTGGATGCAGCACGTGTGTGCGTACTCTGTCTTTGGTGACGCCGACCGCCCATAGATGGCAGCACTTGGCCGTAACCCAATATGTGCTTATTATATGTATATATCTTATGCAATAGCTAAACTGACCTAGCCAGCGTTTATTAAATGTTTAATTGCTTAATGATTTACTTGATTTTGATGTTTAATTTAAGTCATTACTGTTGTTGTGACGTAGATTCATTAAGATGGCGGCACTAGGCCCAATTAACACTAAATTGCTTGGCGTCACTATTTTAGATGTGACGTAGATGAATTATGAGACTCACGACGTTCAATTAATATTAAGTCGCTTGGCAAGCGAGGGTGGCTTATTTTAATGTTTTTCTCTAGAAGGAACTATTTTGTTAATAAAATTTATGTGAGCGGGTTGTCTTTTATTTAGGTATTTGTTCTGATATTTATAAGTCTTTTAAGGTTATCACAAATTGCTAAGGCACTTTCACTACTTTTTAAAACTCCCCAAAAACTATCCCTTCACTAGAAGTTCTGATATTTCATAAATTCGACTCTCTATATACTTTTTAGTAGCCCCCGATTGCCGTATACCTATGCATACGTTCACCCAGGTTAGGTAAGGACCGGACAACCTTATACCTGTGTATAAGTGTTCTCAGTTATGGGGGTTGTGGGATAGAACAACTAGAAGTGGACGTACCTGTGTACTGCCCAGCAACTAAATTGAGCGGTTTGAGAGACCCGAAAGTCTGATTAACTTGGCGTTTGCCTGCGTATTTATATGTTACAAAATGCTGATTGCTGCATCATTAAGGATTAAAGTCGCTCCCGTCGACCGCTCAAGTTGCTTATAATTAACAGTTAATGTTTATATAACATTTTTCAAGTTCAAGTTCAAACTTACGACAGGGTGATATTTAATTAATGATTTTAATTAGTTCACAATAGTAAACATCAAACTCCAAAGCAGCCTGGAACTGATTAACTGGCACAACAACATTATATGCTGCGTGATGAGCCGATACGGACAGGAGAAGATCCGCAGCAGCTTCAGCTCTCACATCCACTCGATCTGAGAACAGCAAGTCAAGGAACACACTATTGGAGTTAGGTATGCCATTGATCTGCACGAGGCTGAAGAGAGCAAACACATTGCATAGCGCATTAGCATGGCTCACCCGAGGACACTGAACTCCAATATTACCATCAACTCTTTCGTCATTTTGTTTTGGATGAGGCAGATGGAGACAATTTTCTGGAAGTGGGTGTTTTGATATTAAATCGTTACGCTTTCCACTGGAATTCCTTTTGTCAAGTATGTGGCCGATCTAACCACCAATTCGTCATGCGACTTTATTGGTCTCTTTGGTAGTATACAACATTGGATCTCTTCCTAGCAGTTTCATAAAGTTAAGGGCCTCAGCAGAACCTTCCACAATATGCTCCGGATCTTCGGGCCCCTAAATAGCGTCTTCTGCACACATCTGGTCTAGACCTTGCATGGGCTCCTCCCTATACTACGCTCTAGTAGTATTCTCCTCCTGGGCTGAAACAGAATCTGAGCTTTCAGTGGATGTTGAAATCGTAAAAAATGTAAGTAATTCATTAACGTGCTCTACTTCAAGTTAAACAAATCATAGTTCTTAGGTAAGAATTTGGTACGTACACAAGATGTGTACAGGCTTTTTAGTTAAAGTAAATTCGCCCCCAATTTAACAATGTAACATAAGAAACAGGATGTTCGCGGGCTAACGCAGTCAAGATGACCACACCCGATTGAAATTAGTACACAAAGAGGCATGTTCATTTGGCTTTGCTCAACTTGCTCGGAAAATCAAAAAAATCAGCTTGGACCAGAACAGAAAATGCCATAACTACACTCCAAGCAAATATTTAAAGCTTGGAGGACTTCCTAGCTTGCTACCCCAAATGAGCGCGCTTTTTTTTAAGACAGCACGTGGATAGGATATTTTACATGTAGGGATATTTTTCTCAAAAAAGACCACAATGTCTTTGAGCCTTTCAAAATTTAAAAAGTGGAGTTATATTATTATTTTACATTCCGCGGTTTTTGTTGATTAAATCTGTCATTTTTTTTGCTTTTGCTCTAACTGCTCCACCTCCAGACTAGGTGCAAGTAGAGCACAATCTAACTAATCTCGAGCAGAGTGCTCCATCCCAAGCAAACAAATAAATATCAGCTGCTCGAGCCAAATGAACCTCGATCACCTGCTCCATACGGGTATGTGCAGTTGAAATAACTACGTCCATAATTTCATGTCTTAAGTAAATAAATTGTTCGCGGGCTTTTTTAGCCAAAATGACCACACCCATCATACACATATAAACCTTGTAACGATTCTGAAGAAGACTTTGATCGTAATGGTCTTTAAAAGCATGTAAATTTTTTCCCCATTTCATCCAATTCCTGCAAAAGTTTCCTTTTCTGTGAACTTGGCATATTAAACCATTTTTGTAGTCAGGTTAGGTTAGGTCAGATTATCACTTTTCGACCGAAAACAACTGATGGCCATTCGCACGGCCTCTCTTAACCCAAGTTTAAGTTAAGGTGCACCTTATCTGGTGTATTTTTGATGCAAATATACCAGATAAGGTGCACCTTAACTTTAATCTTGGATTAAGAGAGGTCGTGCGAATGGCCATAAGACCACCAAAAATAAATAATAATCCGTACGTGAAGCGTGAAGGCACTTAAATTTGAACTACGGCTGGGCGAGGAGTTCACAAGAGTCTACAGAAGGTACTAAATTTTCGATGCAAAAGCTGCCGACATGTGCAATGGCGAAACAAGAATAGGTGTTATTATGGCTCTGCATGGCCTTCCGCTCGTTTCGCTCACTACGGGGGCACAACGCACAACCAACAAGGACTAACCCAAGGCATGCCCAAAATTAAGAAAAAAACTAAATTTGTAAAAATCAAAAAACAAACATAACTTTAAAAAGTAAACAAAACATGTCTCGTGACCGACGGAAATCGAACCCGCTGCGTACCAATGGCAAGCAGAACGCCTGGCAGCTACACCGCCAAAGGTGTAGGAAGCATGTTGCGCGTAAAACCATTTTAAATGTGTTAGCAAAATATAATGAATAAGATAGTAACTACTCTTGAGGTTGCGGACAGCGCAACATGTGTGCCTTGACTTGCACGTCGGCGTGGGAGTGGGTAAATTATTTACTCTTGACCAGGGCGCCACCAGTTTGAAATAACCAAACCCGCAGATCCAAACTAGAAGATCCTCTGCTTTAAGAATCCTCAGTCAAGCAATTTACTACAGCAACCCAGCACCTATGCCACTTTTCAGCCCGAAATAAGTATAATCCCCCTCAGGGTGAATTAAAAATTCTTAAACTTTTTATCAGGCATACGCACTACCGCCTTGGAAGGTTTACCACAGAAAAAGAACGAAAGCAGGTCAAAATCGGCCAACTAGATCGTGAAATTCAATGTTAAAAAGGCAGAAAAAACTCGACCTACAGGCCCGCTTCACATTGTCCTGCAACATACGTGAAATATCACCAGCCGGTTGTCACCAAATTTACTAACATCTGCAATATGCAATGAAACGTACCTAAGGCTGTATGATATTATGTATTGCTGGCAGGGCAAAGAAATCCAACGATAAAACCACTATTGATAATGACCAAACAAACAAAAGCCACCTCGTTCCGGCCGGCGCCATTTAAAACTCCTATCATCAAATCTGTTCAACGCATAAATTCGCGATCAATCGAACCTTTAGTTCTAGCCGTTATCCTTGTTAGAACGCCTGCAAAGCAATTCGAACGACGTTGCCAAGTTAGGGAATACACGCATTCACTAAAACATCCTGACTGCGTATATTTAAAGCGAAAGCGAAAAACAGTCGTTTCACAACAAACTAATGGTATAGCATATCAATTAATTATGTATTTTCTTATTGGCTTGAACCGTAACCACGTCAAAATCGCACGACGAACGTTAGCGAACATAACATCTGGCAACGTTTCAAGAATATCCCTTTCATTTATTACATTCGTCCATAGGCAACCAACATTTCTTTTTACAAGCGTCTAGCAACCCGAGTAAATTTTCGATACCTTAGTAAGGTTAGGTTAGTTATTCGTTGAAAGAAGGGGGATTCTGTGTGAATGTTTTCGCGGAAACACATGCAAGCTGCTCTATATCCCCTATAATACGGCTTTTGTTTAATATATCCTGGTTTTTAATTAGATAAAGCAAAATATTTCGTAAAAAGTGCATCCAAGTACGGACACGTATTACAATAAGTAATATTTCACTTTTCGCATGGTCCTCCGTTCGCTGCGCTCGCTAAGAGGGCTCAAGAAAAGGAAACTAACCAGGTGCTTAACCCAAGACATACCCAAAATCAAGAAAAAAACTGTTTAGAAACTTAACCTTTAAAAAAATTTAAAAAAACGTGGTTTGAACCCGGGCCGCCGATTTGAGAACTAACCATCTAGACCCCTCGACCACGAGGGCTCTTGCTGCAAATTGATTGCATCGCTCGAGTCAACGCCACTTACACTAGATGGCGTTGGAGTATGCGGTATCGAAAATTGCATCGGGTCTCCAGACGCTTTTATTTTTTTCCCCGTGACTCTAACACGGTTTATTATTATTATTGTTTGAAGGTTATATCAAAAGTAAACATTGATTGAATTTAACTTTTCCCTATAAAATATTGAAATAAACCCGAGAAGTTCCGAAACCAATACCGTTCAATATTTCGGCGTTTGATAGGGCTAATTCTTAAAAGGAATGTTGGACAATCATTAATAACCTAAGACAAAACAAATCCCATCAACCGATTAGAACTTCGCTTATTTCTCCAGATAGCCAGCAACTTAAAACAGCAGCTCCAACCATCAATTGATCCACTTAGATTTTTACCCAGTGTAAACTTTCCTCAATCTTTTTCTTTCTTTCCTTCTGATCTCTCTGAAATTAAAAGCACTCTTATTTCTATCAAAAATAAAAACAGCTCAGGAGCTGGTCTTTCCGCGAAAAATTTTCTTAATACTTCGGATTCTGCTTTGGAGTTTCTGGTGGGGGCAATTAACAAATCATGGGAGACTGGAGTTTTCTCGTCGTGTCTGGAAACACCAAAAATCATCCCAATTTATAAGCAGGGATGTCTGGAGGACCCTTCCAGTTTTCGCCCCATATCACTCTTGTCAACTTTATCTAAAATAATAGAGAAGCTTGTGAAAAAGCGTATGATCTCGACAAATGGTATTTTTAACGTGTGCCAGTTTGGATTTCGTGAAGGCACAAGTATTAAAGATGCAGTTTACCATTTGCTTTATAAGCTTTACTACCACATAAATGATGGTGGAGTTTCTGCGGCAGTTTTTTGCGACCTGTCAAAAGCTCTTGATTGTGTCGATTCTGCTGCGGAAACTTGATCATTATGGTTTTAGAGGTATTTCTTTGGATTGGTTTTCCTCGTTCCTACTTGGTCGGCATCAGTGTGTCTCATCGGCTTCCGGTTGCTCTAATTATGAGCTCCTTGAATTTGGAGTGCCACAGGGTTCAGTTCTGGGACCTGTGCTATTTCTTTTGTTCATAAATGATCTTGCCAATCTCCCAATTCAGGGCAACTTTACTATTTTTGCAGATGACACCACTATAGTGTAGCAAGCTCAGGACACAACCTCTTTGCGTCAGATAATATTGGATGACCTTAGCTGAATCCTGCTAAGACTATATATTTTAAGTGTAATCTTTTAGATGTCCGGATTGATAATGAATTGATTCAGACTATGCCAGACAGTAAGTTTTTGGGAATTTTGATAGACAAAGATCTCAAGTTCCATACCCATATCAACCATCTAGCTAAAAGGCTATCCTCTAGTTGTTTTGCAGTTAGACTAATTGTCCAAGAGCTGGGTCCACAAATGAGTAAGTTGCTTTATTATTCTCTCTTTGAAACACATCTTCGGTATGGCATTGCCTTCTGGGGAAACGCAAGTACTTACGCACTTCAAACTCTATTTGTCATCCAAAAAAGGGCAATCTGGCACCTATGTAAGGCCAATCCCCGAATTTCTTGTCGCCCTCTTTTTGTTCAGGAGAGTGTATTAACCCTTCCATGCTTGTTCATCCCTGAGACCTGTTCAATCATATTTAAATATCAATCTAGATTCTCAGTCAGAAATTCCCGGTACCCAGGCAGGAACCATCAAACCATATATCTTCCCCAACCTACAACCACTCTCACAAACAAATCTGTCTTTTATGAGAGTGAGAACATCTTTAATCATCTGCCCCAAAGTATAAAAAACTCCCCAACCCTTAAACTGTTTAAACGAAGATTGAGAGGGGTTTTGATTGGTAAGGCATACTACTCAATTGATGAGTTCTTTGACGATGCACACAATTTTAATTGATATATGAAAGTATTCTTGATATTGTCACGAATTGTATTTTTTATCTTACTTAGCGTGTAGGACAGTAGGAGACACATCGATAAAAACAGTAACAAGTTTATTTACAAGCAAACTTAACAACGGTTAGACTGTATACTAATAAAGGCGTGTTTAAGATTATAGATGAATTAAGAGTTTACAATATACCCAATTAATATGAAATGCATGTCTTCTCGAGGGAGGCTTAGTTCAAAGTTTGTCTAGCAAATGACGTCACTATTTTATTAATAAAGTTTATATTCCGACGTGTCATAATGACGTTCTTATGGAACGCATTTTGAGTGTCATAATGACACATTTTACTGGATCGAGTACTCTATTGATTTCATTATAGGACTGAGGACTATAATGATTTCATTATAGGACTCAGTACTATAATGAAAAAAAATCCAGGTATACCTACTTTGCAAAAATAAAATTTATTCAAAACAACAAACGAACAAACTTATTAACGATTAAAATTAAATACTACATTAGTACAACTTGTTAAATTAATAATTTTAGATGCGTCGAAAGGCGTCGAAATTATCCCATTATTCTGGTTGTTTAATGTTGTATTTGATGCTGGTATTTGAATATTGGTATCTTCTGGAAGGAAAACAGTCGGTGATGATTTTTCGCCAAGAATAGATACTGAAATTCTTTTTTTATTTTCATGGGAGTTTTCAATGATACTTTCAATAGCAAATATTTATCAGTTTCTGCTTGTTGTAAAAACTTTGCAATATTATCTTTCGTCAAAATTTTAGACTTTTTGGGTTTGTAAGCATCGGAGATACGTTTTAAAAAAGCAATCAGGTGAACAAACTCACTTATATCAACATTTTGTTTAATTAACAACGTGCTTCGTAACATTGAGTAATAACTCCATAAACTTGAAAACTTTTTTGTCATTGATTGTTCTTTAAAATAGGCTAAAAATACTTTTTCGTCTGCAACATTTCTAACACTTTCCTTGTGACACCAACTTTCATAACTGGCATAGGTTTTTTCGTATAGGCCTTTAGACTTTTCCGGCAATAATCCAGCAACTGTAGAGCTAGCTAATTCGTCAATGTCTGACGGTAAATTAGTCATTTCATTTATTTTACTATTAAAAAATTATTTTAAATGCCTAAACTTTTCAATAAATTTCACGTAATTCAACGTTGACAAATGTGGTTGACAATGACAGAAGAATACAAGCAAAAAATTTCATTGTTACCTACCTTAAGATTGTTACACACATTATTACCTCAGATACGGATACCTACTGAAATTAATAATATTCACATCACAAATCCAATAAGTGTTTTTATTAAGGAAATCGCCGGAATATAAAATTTTGTATGAAATTCGGATCATAAACAATCATAATGGCACACGCCATGATATCAGACTCGGCTAACGCCTCGTCTGATAATATTCATGGCTAGTACCATAATAATCGTTATTATGATCCTTATAACATAAATATCTATTATGTGAGCGGGTTGTCTTTTATTTAGGTATTTGTTCTGATATTTATAAGGTAAGTCTTTTAAGTTTATCACAAATTGCTAAGGCGCTTTCACTACTTTTTAAAACTCCCCAAAAACTATCCCTTTACCGGAAGTTCTGATTCGACTCCCTCTTATACTTTTAGTAGCCCCTAAATGCCGTATACCTGTGCATACGTTCATCCAGGTTAGGTAAGGACCTGACAACCTTATACCTGTGCATAAGTGTTCTCAGTTATGGAAGTTGTGGGATAGAACAGCTAGAAGTGGACGTACCTGTGTACTGCCCCGCAACTGGACTGAGCGGTTTGAGGGACCCGAAAGCCTGATTAACTTGGCGTTTGCCTGCGTATTTATATGTTACAAAATGCTGATGGCTGCATCATTAAGGATTAAAGTCGCTCCCGTCGACCGCTCAAGTTGTATATAATTAACAGTGAATGTTTTTATAACATTTTTCAAGTTCAAGTTTAACTTACGACAGGGTGATATTTAATTTATGATTTTAATTAGTTCACACATTTCCCCTCCCTGATAACGTTGGCCCTCAACGTTTTAACCTGACTTATTTGCTTTAAAAGAGAGAAAACCCACCTCAACTCGAGAAAACGTACTGTATTGCACTTAATTTTATTATAATTTAATATATATTTCGTCAATGGACTTGTTCTGACTTAGATCCACCCATTTCCATTTCATGTAGTAAGTTCTTGTGTGGTTTGCCTCGCTCGTTGTGCTAGTTATAGATACATGTAACAAACGCAAAATAGTTTTACAAGTTATATTAACAATGTTATAATCTTATCCTATATTTTCTTATTTGTGACGTTTTTAGTTGTCTTATTAACAAAATCTTAATTTGTTAAACTCGGCTTTTTACTAGAGATGTATTATTTCAAAATGTATTTGCTTCTATTGCCAATAACGTTTTACGTCTTAGTATTCATTGTATTAATAAAGCAACTAGGTGACCAACGTATTATTTAAATACGGTTCTGTCTTTAAATTATTATTAATTATATATGATAAAAAAAACTCTCTTGATTTGATTTCTTTAAGCTTATTGATCTATTATACCTTATATCTAGTGCAAACCTCTCCGTTTTGAGAACATTGCTTTTCTTTTTATACTGGCTGATAATACCATTTTTAAAACTAGGTTTTTATGTCTATGGACAATAAATTGACTTTCATATGATATCTCCTCTATTAAGATGCGTCCATCCCAACAGAGGTGACATTAATTCATTGTCTTTATATTTGTTAGTTTTTTGGAAAAAGGTCTGTTAATGGGGTATATCTATAAAAATAATGAATTTTTTCCCTTGGCATTAAAAAGCAACTCATTGCGGCCCTGTATTACTATAAATCACTTATACTAACAATATTACGTTATGTTAAACTTAGTCTTTTAAATCCGGTTCTGTCTATATTCTATTTAACCATTGTTATTTCTTTCATATTCTCATATTCATTATCTACAAATTTATCAAAACTATATAGTATATAAACTTTCCCGTCCATGTATAAAGTATTTGCTAACAGCATTATAACAGTTTATTGACTCAGTTATATTTTTTGACCTATCCCAAACTTGTTGACATTGGTCTATCAAATCACTCAATTTATTTTACTTGCTGGCTTAATTCAACATGCTATTTTTAGAAATTATATAACTTTGCAAAATATCATATTTATGACTTTATGAATCTTACTATTTTCTCAAGTTATTGACTTGCAATGCGATCTTGTGTCACTTTATAATAATGATATTTAAATTACATTTACAGTAAACATGATGTAAATTAGGTTTAATAAACGAAAATTATACGTTACGCATTTAGTGACTGAATAATTCGTTGTTTGTAGATTCCTTTGCTGCCGGCTGTCGGACGTTCCATTTAAGTAGTTTGCTTTTGTGTTGCGTACTGCTTGTTTACACAAATGAATGAAGAGTGAAGGCTGTGTGCATGTACGAAATGTACTAAATGAAAAAACCTTTGTATTCCATGCAAAAATTTTTAATCCAAAAAGGACGTCTAATCAGCGTAACAGAGCGCTTTCGGCCTTAGCCATCATCAGTGTTACCTGCAAAGTGAGTAAAAGAACCACCCATTAGTGGAAACCAGCATAGGCTGTAACATTTTTATGGGTTAAACAAAGCAAAATTGCAATAATTGTCAGCGACCTATGGTAAAATAAAAAATGAAATTGAAATTTTAAGTTTGACTTTTTTGAGTTCTGAATTTATTGAGATAAAATGGTAATTAAAACTGTTAATTGGAGAAAGATGAGTTTAATTTTTTAAATGTAATTTTAAGCAGAAGGAAGAGAAAATGGTGGAAGTTTTTTCACTCACTTGTCAGTTGGAACAAAAGATATCCACAAGAGGCACAAACAACATCAAAACGACAACGGTCACATCAAAATTTAAAAAACACTCTACATTATAAGAAAGGTTCACATAATTTAAACATTTAACAAATTAAAGCCAGACGTGGAAACCACGCTTTGATGGTATGACAAACATGTCTCTGTCGACAAGCTTGACAAGTAAACCGAAGACCGCAGACGCAAAAGGAAATACGTCAAAACTTGGCGGTAGTTTTAAATTTTAAACAATGGTGATGTGAGAGAGAGGAAAAGTGTTGAGCAACTAATTTTACAAAATTTTAACTTAGATTGTAGAAGAAATACCACTGTGCCAGACTAGACCCGACAAATTGATTTGTCTGAGACAAACTAGATTCATTAATTATCAGAAAAGTTTAGATTTAAATTAGTTAGCCAGATGGGTGTAAGTTTGAATGGAGGAATATTTGGTAAAGTAGGTGGCTAGTAAAATATTAAAGAGATGATATTAATTCAAATTAACCCCACTCGAAGAAAAAAGGAAACTTGACTAATCCGGGGCAGAAATTAGTCTGGCCTAGTTCGACTCGGAGAAATGAGATATGTAAAAAATTTTTTATAAGAGCTTGGTTATTTGAGATGAGATTAGCTCGGGCCAACTCTACTCCATGAAAGAGGAAGAAATGGAAAAGCTTAACTAATTGAGAGAAGAAATTAGCCTGGGCTAGTTCTACTCAAGAAATTAAAGAGAAAAGGAAGGAAGAACTTAACTAATTTAGAGAAGAAATTAGCCTGGGCTAAATCTACTCAAGGTTGACAGAGGAAGAATCAGAAAAGCTTAACTAATTAAGAGAAGAGCTAACCTGGGGTTAGCTACACTCAGGAAAATGGAAAGAAAAGAAGGAAAGGAAAGCTTAACTACTAAGGAGAAGAGACTGGCCCGAGCTGGCTCAACCTGGTAAAAAACAACCAAAATTTCTTATTTTATAAGTATTAAAAGTTATTTTCATGTATTTCATGAGAGAACAAAGTGCTTAATTAAGTGAAAAAATTTGACGGTGTGTAGACCGAGGTACTTCAATCAAGAAGTCGCCTGTGCAAAGGTATATAAGATCTGTTCAGATTAACTTGAGTATTAAGGCAATGGTTATTAGTATTCAGCTCGCTGTTGATCTCGATGTCTTCCAGAAAGTCCAGTCTATTGTAGTTTTTAGATGAGATGTTATGGAGGATTTTAACGTTGGCGTTAGGACTGAAACCATGGTTATGGTCACGCAGGTGTTCACCAAAAGCAGAGTTCCTGTTCCTATTTAAATGTTCACCAATGCGAACTCTGAGGGGTCTGCATGTTCTACCTATATATGTGCTATCGCAAGAATTGCAAGACAATTTATAAATCCCACTTTTTGAAAGAGTTTCGATTTTATCCTTTGAATTGGTTAAAAAAGTTTGTAATTTATTTTTATTTTTGTATGAGATAAAAGCATTACTGACATAATGGCGAATGGTTTTTGAAACTAAATTACTAGTCTGAATGTCAAGAAAAGGTATGGAGAAATATTTTTTGGAAGAATTATCTACAAGACCATTCGAGAGTTCCTTTCTAAGTTTTTTAATTTTTGTTTTATTGATTAGCTTATCAATAAGACTGGGATCAAATTGATTGTTAAAGGCGATCTGTTTGATTATATTGACCTCTTTGTTGTATTCGATCATAGACAGTGGTACATTAAGTAACCTATTGACATAGCAATGAAAGGCTGCCATTTTGTGTTGCCACGGATGGTGGGATTGACATGAAATGGTGTGATCTGTCTGAGTAGGTTTCCTGTAAATTGAAAAGTTAAGACCGTCCAAAGTTCTACGAACAGTGATGTCCAGAAAATTAAGTTTTTTATCAACCTCAAGTTCGATTGTAAAATTGATGTTAGGATGAACAGTGTTCAACTTGTTTAAAAGAGCATTCGCTCCCTGTTCATCGCAGTCCAAGTTGAACACTGTTCATCCTAACATCAATTTTACAATCGAACTTGAGGTTGATAAAAAACTTAATTTTCTGGACATCACTGTTCGTAGAACTTTGGACGGTCTTAACTTTTCAATTTACAGGAAACCTACTCAGACAGATCACACCATTTCATGTCAATCCCACCATCCGTGGCAACACAAAATGGCAGCCTTTCATTGCTATGTCAATAGGTTACTTAATGTACCACTGTCTATGATCGAATACAACAAAGAGGTCAATATAATCAAACAGATCGCCTTTAACAATCAATTTGATCCCAGTCTTATTGATAAGCTAATCAATAAAACAAAAATTAAAAAACTTAGAAAGGAACTCTCGAATGGTCTTGTAGATAATTCTTCCAAAAAATATTTCTCCATACCTTTTCTTGACATTCAGACTAGTAATTTAGTTTCAAAAACCATTCGCCATTATGTCAGTAATGCTTTTATCTCATACAAAAATAAAAATAAATTACAAACTTTTTTAACCAATTCAAAGGATAAAATCGAAACTCTTTCAAAAAGTGGGATTTATAAATTGTCTTGCAATTCTTGCGATAGCACATATATAGGTAGAACATGCAGACCCCTCAGAGTTCGCATTGGTGAACATTTAAATAGGAACAGGAACTCTGCTTTTGGTGAACACCTGCGTGACCATAACCATGGTTTCAGTCCTAACGCCAACGTTAAAATCCTCCATAACATCTCATCTAAAAACTACAATAGACTGGACTTTCTGGAAGACATCGAGATCAACAGCGAGCTGAATACTAATAACCATTGCCTTAATACTCAAGTTAATCTGAACAGATCTTATATACCTTTGCACAGGCGACTTCTTGATTGAAGTACCTCGGTCTACACACCGTCAAATTTTTTCACTTAATTAAGCACTTTGTTCTCTCATGAAATACATGAAAATAACTTTTAATACTTATAAAATAAGAAATTTTGGTTGTTTTTTACCAGGTTGAGCCAGCTCGGGCCAGTCTCTTCTCCTTAGTAGTTAAGCTTTCCTTTCCTTCTTTTCTTTCCATTTTCCTGAGTGTAGCTAACCCCAGGTTAGCTCTTCTCTTAATTAGTTAAGCTTTTCTGATTCTTCCTCTGTCAACCTTGAGTAGATTTAGCCCAGGCTAATTTCTTCTCTAAATTAGTTAAGTTCTTCCTTCCTTTTCTCTTTAATTTCTTGAGTAGAACTAGCCCAGGCTAATTTCTTCTCTCAATTAGTTAAGCTTTTCCATTTCTTCCTCTTTCATGGAGTAGAGTTGGCCCGAGCTAATCTCATCTCAAATAACCAAGCTCTTATAAAAAATTTTTTACATATCTCATTTCTCCGAGTCGAACTAGGCCAGACTAATTTCTGCCCCGGATTAGTCAAGTTTCCTTTTTTCTTCGAGTGGGGTTAATTTGAATTAATATCATCTCTTTAATATTTTACTAGCCACCTACTTTACCAAATATTCCTCCATTCAAACTTACACCCATCTGGCTAACTAATTTAAATCTAAACTTTTCTGATAATTAATGAATCTAGTTTGTCTCAGACAAATCAATTTGTCGGGTCTAGTCTGGCACAGTGGTATTTCTTCTACAATCTAAGTTAAAATTTTGTAAAATTAGTTGCTCAACACTTTTCCTCTCTCTCACATCACCATTGTTTAAAATTTAAAACTACCGCCAAGTTTTGACGTATTTCCTTTTGCGTCTGCGGTCTTCGGTTTACTTGTCAAGCTTGTCGACAGAGACATGTTTGTCATACCATCAAAGCGTGGTTTCCACGTCTGGCTTTAATTTGTTAAATGTTTAAATTATGTGAACCTTTCTTATAATGTAGAGTGTTTTTTAAATTTTGATGTGACCGTTGTCGTTTTGATGTTGTTTGTGCCTCTTGTGGATATCTTTTGTTCCAACTGACAAGTGAGTGAAAAAACTTCCACCATTTTCTCTTCCTTCTGCTTAAAATTACATTTAAAAAATTAAACTCATCTTTCTCCAATTAACAGTTTTAATTACCATTTTATCTCAATAAATTCAGAACTCAAAAAAGTCAAACTTAAAATTTCAATTTCATTTTTTATTTTACCATAGGTCGCTGACAATTATTGCAATTTTGCTTTGTTTAACCCATAAAAATGTTACAGCCTATGCTGGTTTCCACTAATGGGTGGTTCTTTTACTCACTTTGCAGGTAACACTGATGATGGCTAAGGCCGAAAGCGCTCTGTTACGCTGATTAGACGTCCTTTTTGGATTAAAAATTTTTGCATGGAATACAAAGGTTTTTTCATTTAGTATGTTTACACAAAGCCTGGTAGATGGCGCTCCTAGTTGTCCCTTTTGGTTTTGTAGCAGATATCATGTAGTATTAAATATATGGCAGATATAAGTCGTAGTGGGTTCTTTCAGTTCTTTGTTCCTTGAAAGGGGTGGTAAAATGGCGTCGACTTGATTTGCTTCTTCGTGTGTTGGCACTGGATGGGCTAAAGAATACAATCAAATATAACTATCGTGAATATGATTTTTGGGAATATTAGATACTTTCGGCAAACTTAAGCATATACTCAAAAATCCAGACATCCCAATAAATTTAAAACGGAAAGTGTACGTGCATTCTACCGGTGGCGACGTATGGTCTGGAGTAGTGAAAGGAACATCAGATGATTCTTAGAATCGAACATCTTGCATTCGAATACTTTTGAGAATCGAATGTTTATTCGAATACCAAGAATCGAATTATTTTGATTAGTCGCAATATCCCAAATATTTCAATTAGCTATTCAACCTCTCGAGATTTCGAGTGAGTTCGAAGTTTCGTTCTCGAATAAAAATTTACAAATTGTCTGATTCTGGATTGTTTGATTTTGAAGGCTTTATTCTTGATACATTTAAGCATAAGAGCAAAATCTTTTACAAAGATTAGCGAAAGCATTCACTATAAAAAAATTAAATATTGGTTAAAAGTTGTTTTGTTTAGATATTATGTAAGTAAAAGTTTATTAAACATTTACTAAAATCATCACTTTTTAATAATTTAAATTTGTATTCCCAAAACTCCTTAACTCCTGCATATTGCAAAAAATATGTATGTCATACCTGCCGACTACCGCATTTAAAATTAATAATATGTTTACTACAGAAGAAAAATATTCAACAATTAAAAAACTACCACATCAATTAAACTTCTCTATTTTATACTTTTTATAGTATAGCGTTTTCGATTATTGTTCACCATAATACAAAACAAAGCTCGCTATTATTTGGTGCTCAGATGGCAGACCCGCATAATCGAACAAGTTATATTATAATCGCATTTGACGCGAATTGTGCCGATTCATATTTCATTTTGATTCAACCAGCATTCGAGGGACGATTAATTCGTTGTTAGCGCATTCAAATATTTCTGGTATTCGAATTCTTCGTTGAGAATCGAATGCATTCGAATGCAAGCTAGAATCGAATACTTCGATTATATGTATTCGAATAGTACCTACACTAGTCTGGAGACTATGACGCTAACCAAATACAGCGCAAGTCGGATGAGAATAGCTCAGAGAGCCATGCAGCGAGCAACGCTGGGGATCTCTTTAAGGGACAAGGTGAGATATCGGGAGGAGGGCTAAAATCGTTGATATAGTCGAGAGAGTGGCCGAATTGAAATGGAGGTGGGCGGGACACGTATCGAGGCAGGATGGAGAGAGATGGACCAAGAGGGTGATACAGTGGAGGCCTAGAGAAACAAAGATAAACAGAGGAAGGCCACAGAGAAGATGGACGGAGACATCAAGGAGTTAGTCGGTAGAGACTGGCTTAGAATTGCCGAAAATCGACACATATGGAGAACTCACGGAGAGGCCTATGTCCAAAAGTGGATTAACGAGGGCTGATGAAGAAAGATACTTGGAAAGATTTGATCTAAGGTTTGTTGTTATTCAATTATTTTTAAATTATCTAATTCGTTGTCTACTGCTACAGGTATTTCATTCATATATTATAATTTCCCATACTTTTTTTATCTTCTAGGAATCCCTAGTCGAAAAACGGGGCAACTTCTGAACTTCTACTAGTGATTCTTCGAATGGCTAATTCCCGTATGGACTCGATTGGTGCTTTCCAATGGCTCCTGACCGGTCCTGGATTGTGATCCATGCAGCATGTTCTCAAGGTAATGTTATATATTCATTATTTACAATTTCTCACTGATTTTCTATACACTTTTCTCGTCGTAGTATCGCTTATATATACATTTTCCCATATATTTATTTTATTCTATGTTTCTTATATTTACTTTCCATATCTAGTCTTGCTGTTTATTAGGTATTCTATGTACCTTATGCTATGTTATCTATCTATGCTTTATTACGTGACTAGCTTTATGTAAATTGTGTAGGAGAGAGAAGCATTATATTATTTATATATCCACGTATACTCTCACACATTATATAAACATCTTTTGCTTATATATTTCTCGATTATTTCACCTCATCTATGTAAACAATTTTTGCTTATATATTTCCCCACTATGTCTTCTTATCTCAAACACAACTTCTATATTTCTTCTCACTTTACATAAACATTTCTTACTTACGTAACATTTCACCTGGGTACTTTGCCCTTAAGCTTCTCTGGTACCAAAATATTTCCTCGACTTCCATATAATTATATTTGTCCTCTCTTCGTCCTCTTCACTTGTTTCTCCTGCTTGCTCCATGGTTTCCTTTAGTTTCTCCTGTACGTACAAATCTGTTGTATTGCTCCATTTTGATGTCTGTTCCATATAATTAACTATATTTTGTGTTTTCGGTATTGACTAGCACCTTCGCCAAAAATAAAGCAGCTCCCACAACTTAGTTACCTGCTTTCCTTGTTTGTTCCAGGTATGAACATGGACCTCGAGATGGCGCTTGTGATGTCGACCGCCCGTACTTCGGCGAGCGTCCATTGCAGCACGTGTCCTTACTCTGTCTTTGGTGACGCCGACCGCCCGTAGATGGCAGCACTTGGCCGTACCTGGGCGCGTGATTCGAAACCATTACGTGCTTATTATAAGTATAGATATTATGCAATAGCTAAACTGACCTAGCCTGCGTTTATTAAATGTTTAATTGCTTAATGATTTACTTTATTTTGATGTTTAATTTATGTTATTACGGTTGTTGTGACGTAGATTCATTAAGATGTTGTTACTAGGCCCAATTAACACTAAATTGCTTGGCGCCACTATTTTAGATGTGACGTAGATGAATTATGAGTGTCACGACGCTCAAAGTAAATCACTTGGCAAGCGAGGGTGGCTTGTTGATTGGGCATAGTGACGTCACTATTTTATTAATAAAGTTTATGTGAGCGGGTTGTCTTTTATTTAGGTATTTGTTCTGATATTTATAAGGTAAGTCTTTTAAGTTTATCACAAATTGCTGAGGCACTTTCACTACTTTTTAAAACTCCCCAAAAACTATCCCTTTACCGGAAGTTCTGATTCGACTCTCTCTTATACTTTTAGTAGCCTCTAAATGCCGTATACCTGTGCATAAGTGTTCTCAGTTATGGGGGTTGTGGGATAGAACAGCTGGAAGTGGACGTACCTGTGTACTGCCCAGCAACTAGACTGAGCGGTTTGAAAGACCCGAAAGTCTGATTAACTTGGCGTTTGCCTGCGTATTTATATGTTACAAAATGTTGATGGCTGCATCATTAAGGATTAAAGTCGCTCCCGTCGACCGCTCAAGTTGTATATAATTAACAGTGAATGTTTATATAACATTTTTCAAGTTCAAGTTTAAACTTACGACAGGGTGATATCTCATTAATGATTTTAATTAGTTCACAATATTTTAATTGATTATTGACATATAATGCTGCATTTATTAACTTACTTACTTATGTCATAGATGTTTTCTATCTCATGTAATTTTAATGTTTGTTTTACTGACATAGGTATTAATGTATTATTGTATTTAGGGTAAGGAATATTATATTTCGATTTTTTTTTGGTATTTCAGCTTTGTTAAAAACATTTTTTCTTCAAACGTCAGTAAATCCGTCATTACTCGACTGTGTAGGCGGCCGTGAAGTTTCGTTTTTCCTCCGCCGGAGCTTTACTTTTCACTTTTCCGCCGGCGGAGGTAAAAGTGTTGTCATAGCAACATAGATACAATACAAACAGAACAACAAAATAAGCGTCAACAACTCAAGATTGATTAAACTACAAATTGTATTTATCACCCGATTTGTGACTGCATTTCTAAATATCACTAATTTAGGAACACATTGGTTATTATTTAATCGAAGTTACCCAATAACTGCTTATCAATACGGCATTAAAACCCAATCGGAGGCGCAATTTTAAAAAAATAATTATTGTTGACAGTGTCCACTGACAGATTTATGTTACATTACTATAGCAACGACCTGTGCCTATTCACCGACACACCGGTCTAAGCCGCTTGCAAACTCACTTATCTTTAAAATAATAATTAGTACTAATTAAAAAGAGATGTTTTTGCATTAATTTGTCGACATTTGAAGAAACAACAGCATATTTTATTTGGAGGAAAAGTTACTTTTCATGGCTTGCTCTCTATTACCAGCCTCACTCCGTTCGGCTGTTAAACACGAGCGCGCCATGAAAAGTATCACTTTTCCTCCATATAAAATAATACACTATTGTATGTTAAACAATAAAGCTCTATTTGACTTTGACTTGACAATGTTTCTGACAACCATGTAGCATTTTGAATGTATATTATCACCAAAAATGAAACGAAAAGGTAAGAGATTTAATTGAACGTTTTGAAATGCCTTGCTATACAATTTATAACTTAAATGTTTTTCTCGATAGCGAGCGACAGAATATGGTACGATCTATTGAATGATTATGTACTAAGCCAGTGATATCAAACAGAGGAAATCAAGTTACGTATACTATCGTGCTTCAATCTATTCCTCTAACAGCTCGTCCAAACGAGAAACGAGTAAGTAGTCTCGTAGTCTAATAATAGATGTAGGATTAAAGGTGTAATAACTGACTTTATTTGACCTCTATCTGTTACATGTTTTCATGCTAAATTGACATGTAACAAGCATTTCGCTGGACCATAAAGACATGGGTAGTTGAGGTAGTTCTGATACATTCCCATTACGCACGTCCGCAGCTTTTGCATCGAAAAGTTAGTAGGTCTTCTAGACGCTTCCGAGCAGTTCGACTGTTCGAGAGGCCGGCAAAAAAGTTTGTTAACTTTTAACACAGAGCATTATTCACCAAAATGCGAAACTACATCTACCCCAAGAACGTAAGGTTCTTGCATATATCTCACACTTCCGTTATGGGTCTTAATTAAACCAATAGGAATGCACAAGAGTGACAATTAATGGGTGGAGCTAGATGCAAATTATGGAATTTGAAAAATGTACCAACAAAGCCAGTGACTTTTCCTGCTAGATTAGAACTGATTTTGGGGCATGCCTTCGGTTAGTTTGGTTTAGTTTTAGTTGGTTGCGTTTTCCCTCGCCTATCTATCTCCGCCCATTAACAGTCACTTTTGTGCATTCCTTTTGGTTTAATTAAGCACTTAACGGAACTGTGGGGTGGATTTATTCTCGCCACTAAAATATGAGTCCTATGCATAGATCACAGAAGTTACGGAGATGTGAAGAATAATTATAAAGGTGCGTACAGACTTGACGAGACGAGCCCGAGACGCGCGCGGTGCGCCAAAAGCCACGAGTGTTCAATTGAGACTCTCACGAGTTCTACTGCGATCCATAGATCGCGACGCGCCAAACTACATTTATTCATTTATTTATGATTTGACCATCATCGAGAAAACATGGCGGTTATTGCGGAAACACAGGAACTCTGAATGTTTTAAGCTGGTACCAACCTGGAGTAGCAATAAAAACCATTGAACAGCTTGAGAGGGTTGATATGGACATAACAGCAGTACAGGAGATACGATGGACTGATACAGGAAACCAGAGAGTGAGCAAATCCATTGTGTTTTATAGCGGTAGTCCAAATCAACGACACAAGTTCGGAACTGGTTTTGTGGTATGTCAGGATTTGGTGGACTCTGTAATCGAATTCAAACCCATTAATGAGAGGATGTGCTACATAACGTTTAAAGGTCAGTGATATAACTACTCTTTGCTATTGGTCCATGCACGCACCGAAGATAAAGATGAACCTACTAAGGAAGCTTTCTATGACCAACTAGAAAGAACTCTTGCTTCAGCACCTAAACAGGACGCTCTTATATTGCTGGGAGACATTAATGCAAAGATAGGAAGGGAAGTAGTTTTTAGACCAACGATTGGAAGGCACAATCTGCATGAACAGTGTAGCGACGACGGACTTCGGCTAGTAGATTTTGCGGCATCGAACAACCTACTTGTCAAATCAACAGCTTTTGAACACAAAAGAATCCACAAACAAACATGGATGTCTAGCGGGAATAACAAGAAACCAAATTGGTCATATCCTTAGAGGGAGTGTAGACGTTTTAAAGATGAAACCAGGATACAGGAATACCGGGAATCCTTAAGCACACTACTCGCAACATCTGAACATCAAGCAAGAATTGGCGAGAAATGGGACACTATCAGAATGGCAGTGACTCGATGCACTCAAACAACAGTAGGAAAAAGAAAACCCCCAAAAGAAAGGACTGGTTTGACGAAGAATGTAAAGAGCAGGTGCACAAAGGAAATTTTGCACGCCAAAAAATGATGCAGAACCCCAGCGAACCGAACTCGGAGAAATACAGAGAAATAAGGACAAGAGCACGAAGAACTATAAGGAAAAAGAAAAGGCTACATGAGGAGAAAATTATGGAAGAACTGGAGTGCAGCAATGGAAAGAACCAAAATAGAAATTTCTTTCTAAAAGTGAAAGGCATCAAAACAGGCGTTAAACTTAGAACTGGCACCATACTTAAGAACGATGATGGAACTCTAGTTACAAATGAAGTTGAAGTAATCGAGACCTGGATAAAATACTTTGAACATCTCCTAAATCTACCAACGACCAATGAAAGAAATGCTACCAGCTACCATACAGCAGAACCCCTTATAAAAGACCCAACGTTGGAAGAAGTTGCAAGAAGCATTTCTAAACTTATAAACTATACAAAACACCGGGTAGCGACACCATACCAGCAGAGTGTCTTAAAAACGCAGGAGAAGTATTTCTTAAACATTTTCATTCTCTGATTCTTCAAATATGGAAAGAAGAAAAAATACCATCCAAATGGAAAGAAAGTGTTATCGTCCCTTTGCATAAGAAACGTGACAAAATGAAGAGAAGAGGTACCAGTCGAAAGAAGACATTTGGGAAGACCAAGACTGCGCTGGAAAGATAACATAACAGTGGATTTAAAAATTTTAAATGTTGATCACCCAGAAGAACCAATGATGGATCGAGTTAAGTGGAGGCGCATTGTGAACTCAGCCAACTCAGCCAAGACCCACCCAGGGTTGTAAGAGCTACAGGGAGAGAGGAGAGAGATATATTGCGGAAATACAAAACACATAGTAATCTTTACCTATGTAGCTCCAAAGATTTGCTTTTGATTAATAGAGCTCTATCAGTAGGAATTGAGCCAAGAACGTTAAATTAGTTTAACGTTCTTGGAATCGAGCATCCTCAATCCACTCTATCTTTGTAACTGCGTAACTACGTTGCACGTAGCGCGCCGCACTTATAGCCGTCCACGCTGATTTGCGGATAGATTCAAAATATCACTTTCATTCCTGCGTGCGCGCCATGTCTTCGTGATGCAACTAGTCGTTTGTATGTCCCCTGATGGTCTAGATAGGGGTCCGCATCGTTAGATTAGGATGTGCGTACATACCTTTAATATCGTCCCGGAAGCTTCGCGTTTGCGTGTTATATTGTTCAAATTTGAAATGCTAGTTCACCGATGTGTTTCGGATGCAATGAATAACCGTCCAGTGCCCTGATGGTCGAGTGGTGTAGATGGTTAGCCTCTGATATGGCGGTGTACCTGGTTGGATCCACATGAATATATTTTTTATTAAGGCTATGTTTGGTAAAAGCGTTTTTTCTTCATTTTGGGTATGCCTTGGGTTAGTTTTGGTTAGCACTTAGTTGGCCCCCGTAGCGAGCGAAGCGAGCGGAGGGCCATGCGTGAAGCGAAATATTAGACATTCTAAAATAGTAAACAACAGCGCAAAGCATCCGGGACGATATTGAATGGATGTAGGCACAGCCTTGTCATGGTTAGCCTTCACTTCGGCGACCCGGGTTCAAACCCCGTCGGTTTTTTTAAGGTTATAGTAGTAGTAGTACGACTCTGGGTGGGCCTTTGCGTGGGCAATTCAGCCAGTAAAGATGCCTATCCAGGCTTAGGAACAGGTGGAGCGACCCTTCTACAATTGGTTACACCTTGGTGAACAGAGATACTATTTTTAGACCCTCCAGTATGTCGAGATGTACTCCTGGAGACTCCGACTTGTACATACATGCACGGCTTGTTTTAAGGTTCGAACACCACCGGCTGGACATTCACACATATTTAAATCTTGTACAATCACGTTTTTTTAAGGCTCAAGCCCCCGGCTGGACGTCCGATTCTTCCTCGGAGAGTCAAATCGGCCCCCGAACGCTCACCATGTGTCTCCAAACTAGTCATATATTTATATGAAGCTGAAGACAAAATTGCCGATACCCGACACGTGTTCACTCGACCGAAGACGAATTGGATTTAAGATTATATTTCTTAACTGTATTTTCTTGATTTTGGGTATGTCTAGTAGTACCTGGTTAGTTTCTCATTCTTGAGCCCCCGTAGCGAGCGAAGCGAGAGGAGGGCCATGCGAAAAGTGAAATATGCGCAGGAACGAAAGTGATATTTTGAATATATCCGCAAGTTCCACGCTGAGCCTCGAGCATCTTTTGATGTCTCATCGAAAAACCGACTGGGGGTGGATCGAAACGAGGGGCTCGCGAGCACAAGGGTCTGGAGATCGGGGATAATTTTCGACCCGGGAAACGAATAATAGGTATTATTATGGTTTTGCATGATCCTCCGCTGGCTTCGCTCGCTACGGGGGCTCAATCAACAAGAACTAACCAAGTGCCAACCAAAACTAATCCAAGGCTAACCCAAACTAATCCAAAATTATGAAAAAAGGTAAATTAATAAAAAACAATAAACAAAACATCTGTTGAGGCCGACGCCGACGGGAATCGAACCTGCTGAGCAGGAATGACAGGCAAGCACTCTGCCTACTACACCACCGAGGTTTTGTAAAAGTTTTGCTAGAACGTAGACATGGATTCGTTTCGCCGCATCGCCCCGATCATCAGACGCTTGTCTCGCGAGCCTACGGTGAGCCACGTCCACACTTGATGTTTTGGCATGTCTCGACTGTCTCGCACTTGTCACAAGTCTGTAAGCACCTTAGGACTCCGCATGACAATCAATAAAAACGATGCTCAAATAAAATCTAGAAATATTCTGAAGTAAAATTAGACAATTTTTTTTTCAATAAAGGTTATGTTACTTAAAAAAAAATGGCGATTACTTATATAACTCGGTAAACTGCAATAATAGCGCAATAACTGATACATAGTCATATAAACAGATATATGCCTAGCAATATGGTTTTATCCAAAAAAAATACACATTTTTACATACATATTTTCTGATATTATACTATGAATCAACTTGCACAAAAACATCTGGCTATATAATGTATTAACCTAAATGTATAATCTCCACGACATAACAAAGAAAAAAATAAATTACCATAACTTAGGTATAAAAGCTGGTAGGAAAAGCCCTGGATCACGTCATTGCCACGCCATGAACAATAAGGATCGAGTGTCTCGCGACAGCTTTGTTTTTGGCTGCCATCAAGGTCGAATGTTACAAACCTACAAAAAAGGAGAATCTTTGTGAATGTATTCGCGGAAACACATGCAAGTGGCTGCATATTTAGTAATATTTCAATTTCGCTAACGCTCGCTAGGGGGGCTCAAGAAAAAGAAACTAACCAGGGGCTAACCCAAGACATGCTCAAAATCAAGAAAAAACTGTTTAGAAACAACCGTAAAAAAAATAAAAAAAGGAACGGGGATTAAACACGGGCCGCCGCCGATAGTCGCCGAATCGAGACCTGACCATCTAAACCTCTAGACAACGACGGCTCTTGCTACAAATCGATTGCATCACGAGCGTTTCAAGATCCTTTACAGGCGTAGCCGACTATATCAAAATCGGCTTCTCCTATTGGTCGATCCGCATGAACCTCCGCTCGCTTCGGGGGCTCAAGAAAAGGAAACTGACCAGGTGCTAACCCAAACTAACCCAAGACATACCCAAAATCAAGAAAAAAAAGCTGTTTAGGAACATAATCTTTAAAAAAAATAAAAAAAGCAACGGGGTTCGAACCTGTGTTTTCCAGGTGAGACACTACGATCCAAACCTCTACACCACGAGAGCTCTTGCGAGAAGTTGATTGCATCACGAAGACATATTGTAATACGAGATGGAACGACCAATAGGAGAAGCCGATTTTGATATAGTCGGCTACGCCATATATTTAATACTACTATATCGTGTGTCAAGCTTGTTTACTATGGAACTGCAGTTCGCCGAGGATGTACTTGTCGCACTCATTGCACTTGCTTGATGTGTACTTTGGTTAATTTGCGCATGAGCTAGCGAGGCAAATAGTATAGTATATTTCACATATTAAAATCATAAATATGGTATGTACGTTTTGAAATCCAAGTCAGTGTGTAACGCCCTCATCATAAATTAGTATTTATGTTAACAATATAATTTAGGAAATTTATTTGTCGTATAACTTTAATGATATTCCAAAAATGAATAGATGTCTGTGGTGGATAGAAATAATTGAAAAACAACATACGATTACAAAACAATATGAACTTTAGTTTTCAAACGGGATGTAACTGCAGATATTCATTTATATTTTTTTGGGTTAAGAGGTAAATAAAACATGATATTATCACACTTCAAATTTTATTGCCCCTTAAATAAAATAGTGTATTTTTGTCTTATATTATAGGTATTCTTCTTTAGACGACATTTGTTTGGCTTCATGAAAAAATCTCACGTTTCTGTACAAATCCATAATTAATTTGCATAATTGTATTCTATGATTGGCATCTTCACTACAAGTTCACACCGACAAATTGTCCAAGTTTGAAATAACAATAAACAAAGTAAGTATAGCGATTTGAGTAAAGTACTAAGCAAACAGTAAACATCAAAATGGACGACTCACAATGACTTTAATACTGTAAACGGCATATATTTATTAAATATATGGTAAACGGCAATAAACAACAAAACGGCAAACGAGCTGACAATTCGGCGCTCTATACGACCACGCACACGTGGAGTGGAGGCGATCGATAATCGAAGGGGCAACGCTTATTGGTTGAAATAATTGACTTGCGCTCAACGCTGAAAGTACACATCGATCATTCTATCTCGTTTTGATTTCGGACAAATTTTGGCTCGACTCACGATATAGTAGTATTAAATATATGGCTACGCCTGTAAAGAATCTTTTTCTTCAAACGTCAGTAAATCCGTCATTACTCGACTGTGTGGGCGGCAGTGAAGTTTCGTTTTTCCTCCGCCGGAGCTTTACTTTTCACTTTTCCGCCGGCGGAGGTAAAAGTATTACCATAGCAACATAGATACAATACAAACAAACATCAAAATAAGCGTCAACAACTCAAGAGTTATTAAACTAAAATTTGTATTTATCACTCAATTTGTGCCTGCATTTCTAAGAATCACTAATTTAGGAACAAATTGGTTATTATTTAATCGAACTTACTCAATAACTGCTTATCAATACGGAATTAAAACGCAATCGGAGATGCAATCTTAAAAAATAATTATTGTTGACAGTGTCCACTGACAGCTTTACGTTACATTACTATAGCAACAACCTGAGCCTATTCACCGATACCGCACCGGTCTAAGCCGCCTTGCGAACCCATTTATCTTTAATAATAATTATTATTACTATTAAAAAGAGACGTTTTTGCATTAATTTGTCGACATTTGAAGAAAAAACAGCATATTTTATTTGGAGGAAAAGTTACTTTTCATGGCTTGCTCTCTATTACCAGCCTCACTCCGTTCGGCTGTTAAACACGAGCGCGCCATGAAAAGTATTACTTTTCCTCCATATAAAATAATATACTATTAAATGTGCATCACGAAGACTAGACATCGAATGCAATCGCTCGAGTCAACGCCACCTATACTAGATGGCGCTGGAGACACTTTTAGCTTGATGCCAGCCAAAACAAAGCTGTCGCGAGACACTCATAATAAGGGTAGCGCTATACTTACATCTAGAGACTATCCCATAACTCTCAGCAGCATGCCTAAATTCACTTTTCGCAGGGCCCTCCGCTCGCTACGGGGGCTCAAGAAACGAAAACTAACCCAAGACATACTCAAAATCAAGAAAAAAACTGTTTAGAAATATAACCTTAAAAAAAATAAAAATAAACCGACGCGGTTTGAACTCGCGTTGCCGAAGTGAAGGCTAACCATGCAAACCTCTAGACCATCAGAGGCATACAAACGATTTGTTACATCGCGAAGTACATGAAAACAGTTGACTGCTCCGAGATATTGGATAGTCGCTAGACATAAATTAGCGCTATGACATTACCGAGGTAATGCTCTACCGCTCTACAGCCTAGATCATAAATACTAACGCGCTACAGTGGATTTCCTATAAATAAAGGCACTGTAGACAACTCAAAACAGGCACGTCCCCATCTATCGCCCGCCAAAAAAACCATAGAGGATACGTTTTTTTTTCAGATTTTGAGTTTAAAATTTGGTTTGGCAGGGCGCTTAGAGATGGCAACGTTTCAAAATTACCATGATCGTTATGCAACCCACAATTCCTTGACTTGACTTTTACCACTCTCTTTAATCAATAGATAAAAATTTAACATATGAAAATTATAATTTTTTCAAATTATAAATAAATAAAAAGCTTGAAATTCGCATAACAACTGTGTTACTCGACGGCAAAGACTCTCGCACCGAAAAATGCTTGAATATTCTCATTATTTAATATTGTCGTAAATCTGCCCTTCCCACTCCTTGTTTACCTGTCAGCTGTCACTGGTTTTTGACGGCCTTTTTGTACGGCTCTTCGTAGTGGTCGGTCGTCCCAGTTTCAACACCGGAATAAAATCCCAAATCATCTTCCAAAATGAGGATCTATAAAGACAAATTTACTGGTAAGAATTAATCTACGATGGTTACTTTACGTCCTCTGCCATGTCTTTTTACACCTTGATCGTTTCCTGATGAAGAAAATGGACTCGAAAAGTGCTTACGAAAACCTAGGAGCTGTCAATGGTTGACGTATTTACGTTTTGGGCTGATAAATATCTTTGCAGATTTTTACCTTTTTTTAATAAATATGTAACTTACATTTTTCTGTTTTTGCTATTTTAGGGGATGAGATGTTCTCAGACACATACAAAATCAAGCTTGTAGACGATGTTATATATGAAGTCTACGGAAAGCACATAACACGTAAGAACGGCGACGTACAGCTGGATGGGGCCAATCCATCGGCCGAAGAAGTTGATGAGGGTACGGATGAGGCTGCTGAAAGCGGTGTTGATATTGTTTTGAACCATAGGTTGCAAGAATCCTATGCTTTTCCTGATAAGAAATCTTATACTTTATACTTGAAAGATTATATGAAAAAGTAAGTACCATAATATTTTATGTGTGAGCAAAACTAGATATGCTACAAATAGAATAATTTCCAATAGTATTTAATCAGGCTAGCTCCATTGAAAATAATAAATTGGTAGGCCTCGGGTTCTGTAATCAATTTTTAATACAAAAGTAACTAATTAAACCCTGGTCTCTCTTTGAGGTCTGCTTTTCAAGTTACCTTCAACTTTACTAATATCGAGTTGTGAGATAGGTGCTACCCAAAATCTTGGTGGGTTAGCATTTTGAAAATTAGAACTAACTGCTTCTGGGCTTTCGATTCTGTATTACTGTTTTATTATTATATATTCAACCTATCTGAAACATATTCAATACAGTCTGGTTTGTGACATTTTTTATATAGGTAACTCAAATATTGTTTCTTTAATAACTCAATGGAGATCTAATCTTTAGTCATTTTTAGACATACATATTAGGTTAGTTATCATATTAAGTGAAACGAAAAGGGACTAAATTGCATGCACTAATACTGGACAGTAATTTTGCTATATACTGTTCAGAGCAAACACATGCTAGATTATATCTAAATTGTTATTAATTTGTTATACCATGTTGTGTTTAATAAATTGAGTTAAGTTTAGAACATTCCAACTAAAGTTTGATTAAAATCTTATGGCAGTAACCATATTCTTCGAGTTAATGACTTTTGCAATCCTATATTTTCTTAGATTGAGTCTAGGAGTAGTTTGAGAGGTTTTATCATGTTGAATTTTATTGCAACATGTATACAGGGTGTTCCTTAGTGATATGCTAATATTTAAGGGTGTGCTCCCTGGACCCATTTTAAGAAAAAAACTTCATATGAAAGTATGTCCTAAACGTCCTAACTTTTGAGATACATAGTGATACATTTTTCAGAAAAACTACTTTTTCTCCTCCCTGTATTGTAAACAACCCATTTTGACACTGTTTTGAAGCACGTAAGTGTGAATTACCAAAAAGGTTTCGATTCCCCTTGATGACGGGTTGTAAGTCAACTTACCACCCTTGGGTGGTAATAATTTATGCCACCCTGTATTCATTAAGTTTAAACTACAAACATAGGAGATACCTTTAATTTTAGTTCATCAACAATGTCAAGCCAACAATGATTTATAAAAATGGAGTAATATTAAGTGAAATGAATAATAGTACAATTATGAACATTATTTAGAAAATTGGAATAAACGATTTCTAGTTTTTTCTCAATTTGTATGGAATGTTCTGACGCCATAAATTCTCCATCTCTAACCAAGTTTCCTGTTACTCTTGAAGTACTGCAGGAGACTTCTGGCTTTGTTATATTGTACAAAATTTTATTTGCAACATCCTTTTTATTGTTGACGGTCTTGCCTACATAACTTTCTGCAATAGTTGCCGATTTCAATCCCCCATGTCGCTTGAGAGCTAAGACATCAACTCCAGTATTTGCTAATAAACTGGCTGACATTCTTCTAAGGGAGTGTCCAGTATACCGAAATTTAGCAATTTTACTTGGAATTGAAGAAATCCTGTTTTTCCCGACAGGCTGATTTAAGCACTTTCCATTTTGATATCGCATGAAGAAGTGAGGATTAAAATTCGTCATGTGAGAGTTCATTAGAACGACATGCTCCAGCAATTCCCATTATCATTACAACCTTCATCATTGAATAAATATCATCGGGGGCTTCAAACAGGAAGTTATTCACATTTTCCCTGTCAAGCACATTGGATTTTTTAGGTTTATACCTGTCATTTCTTCTTTTTAAAAATGCTCGAAGTTTAGGATACATGGAAATAAGTATCTATGTTTTCCTCGATGAAAATAATAATAATAATAATACATTAGCTTTATTCCAAATTGTGTTATACATACATTCCAAAAGAAATATATTTCACATAAAAGAAATCGCGTCAGTCTTGACAACACCATTTAACAAAAGACAACTAATATTATCTTATTCTAATTTTACATAGCTTGGACATCATCCAGAGAATCGCCAAAAGAGTAGGGCTCCATTTCAATTAACACTACCTTTAAAGACCCTGAGGCTTTCTATTCTCTTAATTTCATTTGGCAACTTATTAAATAGTCGACAGCATGCATAATATGGATTTTTTTCAGTGAGTGTTAAATGATGAATTGAATAATTTACATTTAAAGTGCTTGTATTGTATTCATGACCATTAAGCAACTCAAAACTATCCCTATTTTGAAAGAAAAACATAACTGATTCGTAGACATATAAACCATAAACTGTCAGTATGCCTTCCCTCTTAAAAACACCCCTACAACTATCTCGAAATTTCA
>MU182653.1:166055-191082 GCA_016904865.1 Pissodes strobi | reverse complement strand
TATAGGTCTCAAAGAGCTCTGGATCCCCCTTTTTATGTATAGGTTTTGTCAAAGCTAGCTAATACAAGGCACTGATAACTTAATGATACTGGTTGGTATTTCGTCAACCCCACTACTGTGTTTGTTTTTATTTTTTCCTGCAAGTTCACATATTTCACTTGTAGACACTGGGTGCAAATACATTGACTGGTTATTTGGCAAGATATCACACTGAAAAGGCCTACTCTCTAATTTTTTTAATGTATCGGGAACAACTGATGAAGGTAATCATTGTATTCATTTGCAATTTCATGGTTCCCTTCCATTTAATTTCGCTTCGAGCTGTCATTTTTTCCTAGAATATCCTTGCAAACACTCCACGTACATTTCATTTTGTTATCTGACAATCGTACTTTGTTTTCATATGCTTCGGATCTCACTGTTTTTAAAAGAGTGTCTTATTCTTTTTTTACTCTTATATATTCCGACTTTGCACGCCTGACTTATCTAGATAATAGTAATAAAGCAGTAAGTCTATTTTTACGATTTTTAACCCTGTCGTCATCTTTATATTTGTTCCTTTTTTTATTGGGAGAAACTAGTTTTAAAGGAAAGCTATGAAAGAACAATTGAGTGTATGCATTTACAAAGATATTCCATTTTTTATTCACATCATCATTTTCAGTTGCGCATACACTTCCATCCAATTTTGGTCTTTCAAACAATTTAAAAACGTCTGCTTATTTTCACCGGATGTGAACCTCTTGTATTGTGGTATGTTTATTTCAAGTCCATGCAACCTAAATGTGAGCTTGTGAGCGGTATGATGTGAGATGAATGCATCTATTACTAAACTATTTACATTATCAAAATTTACAAAAATATCAATACAGCTAGTAGTATTTAAAGTTATCCGTGTGTTTTCAAGAATGGTAGGACTTATGTTAAACGAAGACATTAATGACAATAGATTAGTTCGATTCTCATTTGGCGTTACCATTTCAACAGTAATATCCCCAGCTATTACAATTATTTTCAGTAAAAATTCTAGACAGAATCCTTTCAATACATGACAGGAAAATGTTCATGTTGCCTGAGGGAGATCTATATACTGATAATACTATGAGTCGTTCTTTTTTAACTTCACATTCCACCGCTGAACATTCAAAATCATTTATCACTGATAATTGTGAGATGTTTTTTCTTGTCTTAAATCTAGTACATTTGTGTACATACACAGCACTACCACCATGTTCCTTGTGTCCTCCGCGAAAGGCACTTTCTAGAACAAAATTGTCCAGTGCCAACAGTTTTAGTTCATCATTTGTTTTCCAGTGTTCTGTTATACATAGTATGACACAGCTTGCGTGATTTTTTGTTAAATTGTTCACACTGTCCACTGAGTTTCCCAATGATTGTACATTTTGATGAAGTATGCTGTATGTCTTACTTTCACTGCACCTGGTTGTTCCAGCTTCCTGTTTACTTTCTAAATCCAAGATGTTTATTCGGTATTTTCTATAAAAAATCATATCAAATCAAACATGCTTTAATGTCCAAAATACATGTGGTATTCATTGACAAAGCTGAACCATAACTATTTAAAAATACTTAATACTAAGACAAGAGCAGAATCAGTGGAAACAAAAAAAAGAAAGTTTATATATTTTTATATCTAGCCAGTCTTCTATTGTACACGGGGCAAGCTCTGTCCCTTGCTGAGTGACTGATCTCATTTAGCTATAGCTTTATGCAATTCGGACACTTGAAAACTTCCTGTTTACAACTTTCCACCTGATGTTCTTCCCCCCATTTGAAACAGCATTCTTTTTCACTTCAAAAAATAAAAAATGGTGGACTTCAACATGGAATATTCACACCATAAGCTTCATGGAGACTTTAATACAGCAGATTTTTCGTGAAAGAACGCCAAAAGCACGGTTTATTAAACTACAGTAGCAGTCTTTGTTTGGCACCATTTCTTGAAGTATTGGTACGTTGCTTCATACCTCTTCCTCGATTTTTCTGGCAACAGCGACAGACAAGTGATATTTGCTGATCTTCTGTATCCATTTGGCTATTATACAAATCAATAATTTCAATTTTTTATTGATGAAATAAGGATGTTTATGACGCTATAGAAATCAGCCAGACCTGTCTTCATAATTTCATGCGAAAAGTATCGAATTAAATTAATTAAAAATCCAAGTATATATGTATGTATATATGTAAGTATATTTAATAGTCTCGAACTATATTGTCAGTCCTCACTATCGCTTGGGCACAAAATCATCCTCGACTAGTAAATGTCACTTACATCCCTTATAGTATAAATAACTATTGTATAATAACTGTCATATTATAGTAGCTATATTTATGATATTTGGCGCATGTCTTCTATGCATCCAGATGCATTTTCTGATGTACAAACAATTGTGTTATTTCTACCAATGGCGTCCGCACAGGTTTTGCATTGAATATTTTTGGAGAAAAAAAATGGTACGCCACTATTTTCTCTTAAAATAAGAAGTATTATTGAAATCCTCATTTATTTCTGAGCAAATTTGATCTCTTGATTTCCGTTCATCCGATGCATCGTTTTTGCATAAAAAAAATTAAAATCGTTTTACTTCAGGGTTAAATCACTAAAAAACTTATTCTACAACTGTTGTGTGATCTTTTTTTTTTTTCATTTTTAAAGCTATTGACTTCGTTTAATATCAATTGTTTTTTAATTTAGAAAAAAGTAACTGAGTTTACTGTAGGAAAGAATAAAAGAATACTGTCAAGTGCCAATAATGATTACCACATTAGAATTTAAGAGAGGATTTCAGCTTGCCCACACAATTTGTATTTTTTAAGCGAAAGCCATGCATTGGACAAAAGAGAATCAAGAGATCAAATTTGCACAGATATTAATGATAATTTCAAAAATAATTTTTACTTTAAGAAAAAAAGTATTCAATGAAAAAACCCGTACGGACGCCACTGATAGAAATAATCATTTTGTTTGTACATAAAAAAATGCATCTTGATGCATAGAAGATGTGTACCAAATTTCATAAAGATATCTGCAATAGTATCACAGTTATTATATAAAATGGATTTTTCTCTGAAAACTTTACCACCCTGTATCTCAAAAGTTAAGACGTTTAGGACATAGGCTCATATGAAGTTTTTTTCATAAAATGGGTCCAAGAATCATACACTTAAATATTAACATGTCATTAAGGAAATTATTATAATAGTGTGTCATAAGGAAGTTAAGCAAGAAGAATTAATGTAAGGCAAATTAGCTCATAAGAGATATATGTCCACTGGTTTGTACAGGGTGGCTCGAATTCGTGTCTATGTATGGGGAACTCGAAAACCGTAAGAGATACAGTGTCGGTCAAATTAAGGCAAAATTGCTCATTTAGGTGCCTAACAATATGCCGTTTAGAGAATTTTAAAATTCCGAGTATTTCCGGAGATCCGGAAAAAACCGAAATTTTGAAAAATCGTTTTATTTTTTTCCTGGGCTTATTTAAAAAGGTATCTCAAATTGAATTACACTTTTGCATTGCCACTTCCTCCGCTCTATCCAATGATGGTATCCAGTTTGAAATCCGACGTTTCGTCTTCAAGGGATCATCATCAACTTTCTTTTTTTAAATACGAACTTTAATTTTTTTGATCGTTTTTCAGATGGTATTGGCGTTATTAATATGAGTATATGTTTTTATTTTTTTTTTAAATTTTTATTTTTTTTTTTAAATTAAATATTTTGCTTTGTCGTAATTTTAAATAATTTAAGTTAGGTACTTTTGAAATCTTTATATTCTATAAAAATATTTTATTTTGTTTTTTGTATTAAGTGGAAATATTATACTCATATTAATAACGCCAATACCATGTGGAAAACGATAAAAAAAATTAAAGTTAGTATTTAAAAAAAGAAAGTTGATGGTGATCCCTTGAAGACGAAACGTCGGATTTCAAACTGGATACCCTCATTGGATAGAGCGGAGAAAGTGGCAATGCAAAAGTGCAATTCAATTTAAGATACGTTTTTAAATAAGCGCAGGAAAGAAATAAAACGATTTTTCAAAATTTCGGTTTTTTCCGGATATCTCCGTAAATACTCGGAATTTTAAAACTTTCTAAACGGCATATTGTTAGGCACCTAAATGCGCAATTTTGCCTTAATTTGACCGACACTGTATCTTTTACGGTTTTCGAGTTCCCCATACATAGACACGAAAACGAGCCACCCTGTACACTGACTACTTGACTGGCCTGTCCTTAAATTTCGAAATTTAACGACAGGCCGGGTCTGATAATCTTAGGGAAAGATGTTATCATGATTACATAAACAAAATTGAAAGTAATATAAGTAGTTACTGACCCAAGACCTTTTTGGCTGTATGTTAATAATAAAAGACAGGTTACAGCATATTGCAAGGTATGCTTAAATTTATTTATTTATTTATTAATGGGCCTTACCCACTCTTAGTACAATTTTACAGTTTTCACCTTAATAGAACTATTAAACTTAAATTATGTATACAATTTAACTTAAAAATACAATACAAATATCACTCATGGATGAATCATCCCTCATAAATCATAAACAAATCAAAAGAAAAACATAATTGGTATATTATTTATTATTATTCAGTCTTCTAAATCACCTTATGCTTCAAAAGACTCACAAAACTGTTAAACGCATCAAACAAATCAGAATTGTCAGAATAAGAATTAGCCATTCTTGCCACATGTGGCATGAATGAATTAAATCCAACATTAGTTTACCTAAAGAGCTGCTGAAATATGTTACATGATCTAGTATTTCTAGATGGAGCTAAGAGCACCACTGATGAAATCAAAGTATAACATAAACCATATAATCAATATTCTTAAAGAAAAACCTAAGATCTGCCTAATCCCTTCTAACCTTCAATGTTGGTAATGCAAATTTATCTTGTAGCAGTTTAAAATCATATCTATAACCATGACTAGGGGGAATGTTTGATTTATAAGCCAAATACTTCAGAAACTTTCTCTGTACTTGCTCAATTCTATGAATATGACACATATAATGAGGTTTCCAATCCAATGGCAGAAATACTTGTAAAATCCGATGTTGTTCTTTTATTGAAGCCAAGCATACTCAGTGCTCTTGAAACTATAGTATCAATATGATTAGCAAATGATAGCGTGGAATCCATTGTAACTCCAAGATCACGAATAATTAGGACTTTAATCAATCAATCAATCAATCTTTATTAATGTCAATACAAAGAAATTCGTTTACATGCGTCAAAATAAAAGAAATTTGAAATGTTTAAATATATCAATCTTAATACCTATAGTATATATCATTAACTAACTAGAAGGCCACTAATCTCAATATGTGTACCTAGCTAAAATTCTACCAGCTACACAAAGAGTAATAAAATTTCGCAAACAGTCACTAGTTGTTAAAATCATAGTCAAAATATTCCTCATATGTATAAAAACAATTTTCTAACAGAAAATGTCTAATTAAAATCTTAAACCTAATCAGTGGCAAATTTCCAATATGCACTGGTAAAACATTATAAAACTTAATCGCCCAGTACCTTGGTCCATCTTGACACTTTTCAAGCCGCAAATATAATTGAAGAAAGTTTTCTCTGCCTCTAGTGGGGTAGCTATGAGCATCTTTATGTGTCACGAAATTTTGGATGTTTTGTTTTACGTATAGTAGGCACTCATACACATACACACATGTCACAGTCATCAATTTCCACTCTCTAAAAATATGCACACAGTTTCCCCTGTAGCCAAGACCTGCCATCATTCTAAGTGTCCTTCTTTGAAGACCCAATATTGTCTTAACATCTGTTGCGTGCCCCCATGCAATAATTGCCTATGCAATATGTGACTGAAATAAAGATAAATATGATGTACAGGGGACTTTTAACAGATACACTTCGATTGCGAAGGACATAAATATTCTTTCCCAGCTTCTTGGCAAGAACGGCAATGTGATTTTTTCACTGTAATTGAGAATCCAAGATGACACCCAACAACTTAACCTCAGCTTCATTTTGAGCATTTATCACTCTTGTAGAAAAAATCATTTGTTTGGTTTTTGCAGCATTAAGCAAAAGCCTATTTTAGGCAAACCATCGCTGGGCTTGTGTTTGAGCATCCTCACACACCCACAATACTCCTGAAAAAGAATCGTCTGCAGTAGGAATAGTGGTATCATCAGGAAAGATTGTGTATTTCGCTAGGGTTTCATGATTTGGGGGATCATTGATATATAAAGTTTGTGCCATCCATTTTTCCAAAATTTTCAATGAGACTGGTACTCTCAAACTCAAACTCAATATGCTTTATTGTTCTAACTACAAAGTCATTAACAAAGCACTAAAACTAAAATTTCTTGTCATAGTATTAATCTATAGTAGATAAGTATTCGTCTTAGGTTTTTTCTTTGTTGATTATGAAACACACATAGATACAATAAGTAAGAAATAACAGTCGCAATTGTCTTTTGTTACAACACACTCACAGAGTAAAATTATACAAGAAAGAATGTAAACATTCAAGAAAATAACTATCAAAAAATCAATTGTACAAACAAACTATCAAATAATCAAGTCAAGTGTATAAAGAAAAGTTTACAAAAGAAAAAAAGAAAAGATTTTTTAGCCATCAACACCTGCATTTCTCAATCAAGAGGGTCTTGGAAGTATTCATCCAAAGAGTAGTATGCCTTTTTTAGCAGAAATGTCTTAACACCCCTTTCAAAAGTACTTTTGTTAGCTGACAGTCGGATGCTCAGAGGAAGCTTGTTAAAAGTTTTAATACCATCGTAAAAAACAGAATTTTTAACCAAAGAGGAAGTTGGTATAGGCGGACGCAGCAAACCTAATACTCTGGTTGGATACCTAGGATTTCTCACCATAAATTTGTGCAGGTGCTTAAAGATTAAATTTACCGTCTCTAAAATATAAATACATGTGAGTGTTAGTATGTTTAAGCGAATAAAAAGGGGACGACAGGAGTCAAGAGGCTTTGATTTGCAAATATACCGGAGTGCTCTTTTCTGAATAACAAACAAACTCTGAATCAAATAACTACTTGCACTACCCCAAAACACAATCCCATAGCGAAGATGTGACTCCACCAATGCATGATAGACTGTCTTCCCCATTTCCGAACCAAGTTCCTGGACACATACCCCCACTGCGAAACAGCCTGATGATATTCTACCAGCCAGAGTAGAAATACAGTGTAGCCTTGATAATCCGGACATGCGTTATTCCGGATTCTTCAGTAGTCCGGACACGAGTTTTGCCACTGTTATGTACGTTGTAGTCCGGATTCGCTTGTACGCGATAATCCGGATCGCGCTGTTCAGCGGTTTTGCAGGCTTTGACAAGTTTAAATTGATTGGTAGTTTGCGTAATAGTTTTTAACGTGACATATTACAGTCGACACTTGCTTCCTGCACCAATTCTGTGGAATATGGCTCCAAGACGAAAACATAAAACATTATCTTTAAAACAAAAGCTTGATATACTGAACAGATTAGATCTAGGCGTGAGTGGAAAAGCATTAGCTAGTGAATACGATGTAGGCACATCTACAATTTCGGATATTAAGAAGAACAAATTGAGCATTAAAATGTATGTGCTAAGGTTTATAAAGATGTTTTCTTTTACTAATGTTTTGCATTTTATTTTTAGTTTTATTAGTGGTTGTGATAGCGTACCACAAGCTAGGAAAACACTAAGAAAACACGAATATCCCTGAATGGAAAAGCGATTATTCGAATGGTTTTGCAGGCAACGTTCCAGACACATTCCCATATCATATGAAATGTTAGCAGGCAAAGCAAAGCAAATCTACAACGATGTTTATGGAAATGATAATTTTGCAGCCAGTCGAGGTTGGATCGCAAATTTTAGAAAAAGACATGGTTTGAGAGCTTTAAGAGTTTCTGGTGAGAAATTATCCAATTACCAAACTGCTGTTGAGCCTTTTAAAAATATGTTGGCACAGAAACTGAAAGACCTGAATTTAATTCCTAAGCAGGTATACAACGCTGATGAATCAGCGTTGTACTGGAAAATGTTACCGGAAAAAACAATTGTTCGTTCTCCAGAAAAGACAGCACCTGGACGAAAAATAAGTAAGGAGCGTGTTACTTTCCTGGCATGTGTAAATGGAGATGGTTCCCATAAATTGAGAATTCACGTCATTGGAAAGGCAAAAAATCCCAGAGCGTTTAAAAATGCAGCCATACCCGTAGATTACAAAAATTCCTGCAATGCTTGGATGACGTCTGCAATATTTAAAGAGTGGTTTCATAATTCGTTTATTAGGCAAGTAAAAGAGTATTTAAGAAGCCAAAATCTAGCTGAACGTGCTCTTTTAATCATTGACGATGCTTCGAGCCATGGATCGCCAGAAGAACTGAGAAGTGAGGATGGCCATTTCTGTACAATCTTTCTTCCGCCAAATTGCACAGCATTGTTGCAACCCATGGACCAAAATGCCATAAGGTTGACTAAATTGTTTTACCGTAAGAGCCTTTTGACGCACATTTTATCACAAGATGAAGAAAATGTTATTCAGGTGTTAAAGACCTTAAATCTCAAAACTGCAACATACTTACTGAGCAATGCATGGTCAAAAGTTTCTTCGGAGGTTTTACAAAAATGTTGGGAAAAAGTAATTCCAAAAGGAACAGTTTTTAGCAGTGATTTAGAATACGAAGCCGATGATCTGATTTCGCTGACGCAATTGCAGGAAAAGCTACGAGCCTTAACAGATGTTTCGGATATGCTCCAAACGCTAAGTGAAAACGAGATAAATCCTGATGAAGTGAATAACTGGATTGAAAATGATGACGACTTGGTAGCAGATGAGATAGAAAGCAACGAGATGCCTTATAGCAGCAGCGAAGAATGTGAAGATGATGACAAAAATCAAGAAAGAGAAAGGAGGGGTCAAAAATGATGAAGCAGTGAAGGGCTTCAATTTATGCTTAAAGTGGGCTGAAGAAAATCAAGTACATTGCATGATATTCTTGTTCTTGAAAGACTCAAAGAAATGGCTTTTATGAAAAATCAGGAAAAGTAACGCAAGCAAAAATTACAGATTTTTTTAATTAGCTTTATTATGTAATTTAGTTTATGCTTTTAATTTGTATGTTTTCCTCGTTTACCACATATTTTTAGGCACATCTATTTAGTTATATACATACATATAATGTTTTCTAATAAAATATACACACATGGTATGTATGTATAAGGATATCGTGTTTCAGTAATCCGAATTTTTCGTTAATCCGGATCACCATGGTTTTTATTAGTCCGGACTATCGAGGCTTTACTGTATGAGAAGAAAACCTAAGTTTATCATCAATAGTTAGACCCAGAAATTTAGTCTCTGGTTCACAGTGAACTGGGAGGTCCCCTATAGATATGTTCTGAAGGTTGCACTTAAAGGAAAGTATTTTGGTTTTTCCAGCATTCAAAGTTAAAAGGTTGGAGTCACACCAGGATTTTATGATAAGCAGATCATTCAGTATGGATTGGTGAAGCGAAACTGGGTCTTGACTGTGCCACAGAATGGTGATATCGTCAGCAAATAAAGTAAAATCACCATTTATTTGAAGTTGTGCCATATCATTTATATATATCAGGAATAAAACAGGACCCGAGACTGAACCCTGAGGAACACCGTCGCTTATGGCCTTAGATGACGAGCACTCAGACTCCCAGGAGACCCGTTGACTACGTCCCGTTAAAAAGGAAGTAAACCAAGCTAAAGAAATCTCTTGAAAACCATAGCACCTAAGTTTTTTTAGCAAAATATCATGACTAACGCAGTCGAATGCTTTAGAGAGATCGCAAAAGCCGACTGCCGCTGTTTCGTTTTTATTAATGTAATGGTACAAGTCTCTCATGAGATGATAAATAGCATCAGTCGTACCTAGTCCTTCCTGAAAACCAAACTGACTTAAGCTTAGGATCTGGTTTCTCTGTAAAAAGGATAGCATTCTCAACTTTACCAGTTTTTCTATCAACTTTGATAGAGTGGACAGCAGAGATATCGGTCGAAAGTTTGATGTATCCCTTAGAGAACCCTGCTTATGAATAGGAATAACCTTTGCTTTTTTTAAACAGGGTGAGAAGGACCCAGTCTGCCAAGAAACATTTATCACCTGTACCAAGGTTAACAGTGCAACTTCTCGCAGATTCAAAAATATCCTGGCAGAAAGACCATCCCCACCACAACTATTTTTATTTTTAATAGAGTGTAAGGCCTTCTTAAGTTCCCCAAGGTCAGTTGGATGAAAGAAAAACGAGTTTAGGACCGCTACCTCAGACAAGTACTCAAGAGGATCATTTAATGGATGTAAATTCTTTTGGAGGTTTGATGCGATACCACAATAGTAATCGTTAAGGCTATCCAGAGACATTACAGGAGATCGAAATGGTCTAAAACTACTTCGATGACGGATGTCATTTACTATTTTCCAACTTTCTCTATTTCTATTCCCAGAGTTATATAATCTGTTTGAATAGTAGGAATTTTTAGCCGCTTTAATTAAGTGGCGATAAAGAGAGCGGTATTTATTAAAATAGTTATGATACCATTGACAATCAGTGAACTTACGAATGCTATATAAGGAACGCAAGTTTCTAGAAGATATTTTCAAACCCTTTGTGAACCAGGATTTATTGGATTGCTTTTTCGGTTTTATTTTTTTAATTGGAAAAGCTTGGTTGAACAGACTTACAATTTCAGAATGGAAGGCACCTACTGAGTCCGATTGAGTAAGGACAGTTTCCCAGTTAACAGAGGAGCATAGCGAGTAGAAGTTCTGATAATTCTGGCGTCCAAAAATTCTACCATACCGTGGTGCCCCGCTAGCATTGTCCAATATGTTACCACTTATATTACAGAGAACAGCCTCATGATCCGACAAAGCAGCACTGACGACAGAACAACCAACTACCTCGGGGCTAAAAGTAGAGCAGATATAATCAATAGTTGAAGATGATTGGTGTGTTATGCGTGTTGGTGACTTTATATGCATTTGCAAATTAAAACACTCCAACAGATGACACAATTGCGTTGCAGAAGGGGAACTCTCTTCGTCATAATTAATGTTGAAATCTCCTGCCAAGATTATAGATGCAGAACTGGAAATTTCAGACAAGATTGATTCTAAACCAGCAAAAAATATTTCACAATTGGAAGATGGAGAATGGTATATGCATATTATATATAAATTTTGACTCGTTGAGAAAATTATAACAAACTCAAAGGACATTTCCGATAACAGATAATCAAATTTAGTAACAGGACGAAAAGAATTTCCCTCCAAGAACAGTTCATGTAGTAAAACCATACAGCCGCCATGAATCGACTCCTCTCTACAATACTTAGATAAGACAACATACTCTGCCACACTCAAGAGCTCCTCCCGCTTCAACCAATGCTCAGATAGTAGCACAATATTTGGTGAGTTGTGATCATTTAGAATGATGGAGAGTTCATTGGTTTTGTTCCTTAAAGACTGAACATTCAACAGGAATATGGTAAGATCCTTGTTGCTTGCTATGAGGCTATTGCTTTTTGCGTCAAGTGGCTTAAAAAAGATTGACTGAGTTCTGTACTTAGATCTGTATCACTTCTTGAAGCATCATGGTAATTTATATTGCGGATAGATTCTGGATGCACTGAACATGACATACCACTCTCCATGAAACTGATGGATGAGGAGCCGGTAGAGTCTATAGAAGATATGAAACAGTCCACTAGGTATTCTGCAATATGGTATTTTTCTATTGGACCAGGTGATATAATAGGGACAAAGTTGGCATTAGGGACCCTATGTAAGCACCTACCCAAAAGTAAATTTTGGGCAGCAATCCTTTTATTTAAACCTGGTTGATTCAAGCCTCTTGGTGAACTGACGATAATCAAGTTTGTGTGTGTCAACTTTCCCAGTCTCTCGGAAATAGCTTCTAAGCAAGGCAGCTTTTCTCTGTAAATATCCTGGTCATCAGAAAACAGTATCACAAAATCATCCTTGGTAAAGCGATTGGTGCCATAGCTCAGACTCAGGTCAAGTAACCCTATTATGCCCAGTTTTCCTGTCATCTGGCAGTTAATATCGAACTTGCCTTCTGTGAATCTTTTAAACAAAGAGAGGTACCCCTGAGTCTGAAAACCAGCGATAAACAAACGGTTTCTCGGCGCTGTCTGAGGGTCCAAAAAACTGGTGATTCTATGGGAGTTGCCTACTTGTGCAGAATTTTCCAAAATAGCTAATTGTTGTTTTAAGACCTTTAGTTCCTTCATATAGCCACCATTCTCTCTTTCCAGAACATCAATGCTGACAATCATGTTTTCGTTCAGATCACTTAATTCCTTGATCTGGGTATTTAAGCGTTCTTCTAGCTGGGTACTGGTTATGATGTGCTCCTTCAGCCTCGCTTCTTCCTCTTGAAGATTCAGTAGGGAGGTACGTAGTGTTTCCATTTCCTTTTGTTGTTGTTCAATTTGAGACATTAGCTTCTTCTCTGCTTCGTAAACCATGTCATCAAAGGCTACACTATTTCTCTGGAGCCGTTTAATATGCTTATCTCTCGCTTCCAGATCAGCTTTGAGCTTCTCAATAGAAGCATTCAATTCTTCCAACATTTGGTCATTGCCCTGTTTCTGTTCTTGGCATTTTGTTGAGCAAATGATCTTATACCCTAATATCTTGATTACGTCATTACATCGTTCCAAACAGCTAGCATGAAACATGCCCAAGAAGGTAGAAGCGAGATTGGTCTATAGTTTTCTGGCAAAGATGGATCATCCTTTTGGAAGATAGGCTTAATCAAGACATCCTTAAGACAGTCTGGATAGATGTTGTTTTTGAGACAGATATTAATGAGTTTGGTAAAAGGGATAATGATGCAATCCTGGATTGTTTTGACTAAATTCATATTACCACCATAATATCTTGACTAAGCTTATTTTTTATGTGAGTAGTTATTTCCCTTATGTCGTTGAAGCTTATCTTTTGCAAATTATTCAGGTTTTCTAGTGAGTTAAAATCTGTATAAGGATTTTATTGTAAAGTGCTTAAAGCTATATTAGAAAAGAAATCGTTAAACTCCTTGCAAGTAATTTGTTAAAAATTTTACCTCGAGATGCATTGATTATTGGCCACATTGGCGGATATGAAGAGTTATGAATAAGCCTATCATTATGCTCTATTTTTGCGGCTTTAATCTCACTCTTGTAAATGCGCGATATTGGTATATTTGGTTCAATTTTGAAAAATTTTAATTTTAATTGTAATTTTATTGAATCTGATTCATTAGTTGATAATAATTAATGCATTATTTGTCCTGATTTATTGTGATTTTTGAACGATTGTATTAATATTTTTAGGTTCTTTGTAATATGAACATTTGTAATAGACTTAAGTGTATATGTATGGGGAACTCGAAAACCTTAATAGATACAGTGCCTGTCAAATTAGGGCTAAATTGGGTCTTTAGGTGCCTAACAATATGTCGTTTAGAAAGGTTTAAAATTCCCAGTATTTCCAGACATATCCGGAAAAAATCGTTTTATTTTTTCCCGCTCTATCCAATGGTGGTATCCGGTTTGGAATCCGACGTTTCGTCTTCAAGGGGTCATCATCAACTTCCTTTTTTAAATACGAAATTTAATTTTTATTATTATTTTTCAGATCATATTGGCGTTATTAATATGAATATGTTTTTATTTTTTTTATTTTAATTAAAAAATTTTTTTTGAAAGTATGAAAGTACTTATTTTGCTTTGGCGTGATTTTAAATAGTTTTGAAACGTTCATTTTTAATAAAAAGTAAGTAAACAGGTTCATTTATTTTTTCACCCCAAAGCAAAATAAATTATTTAAAAAAATTAAAATAAAAAAAACATGAAAAAAATTAAAAACATATATTCATATTAATAACGCAAATATCGTCTGAAAACGATAAAAAAATTAAAGTTCGTAATTAAAAAAAGAAAGTTGATGATGACCCCTTGAAGACGAAACGTCGGATTCCAAACTGGATTCACCATTGAGTAGAGCAGAAAAAGTGACAATGCAAAGGTGCAATTCAATTTGAAATCCGTTTTTAAATAAGCTCAGGAAAAAAAATAAAACGATTTGTCAATATTTCAGTTTTTTCCGGATATATCCGGAAATATTCGGAATTTTAAAGCTTTCTAAACGGCATATTGTTAGGCACCTAAATGCACAATTTTGCCCTAATTTGACCAGCACTATATCTCTTACGGCTTTCGAGTTCCCCATACATAGACTCGAATTCGAGCCCCTTGTACAATGGCGTCTGTAGATCAAATGAATAAATAAAAAAGAGTTATTATTCTTAAGCATGTACAGTTTAATTGTACCGAGTAATTATAAGAGATATAACAAAAATTAAGAACAAAATATTTATGGCTCTTAAATAGTCTTACAATGATATTAGGAAACTTATGTAATCTTACAGTGAGATCCAGATTAATTTCAAAAATTGACAAGCTACTAGGTAAAGCATGTGCTTTTTTTTACAAATTTAAATAATGTAAATATCCAGCCCAGCAGTTCCGCCACTGTTGTTTAATAAATCTGAATCATATTCAATTTATTTAATTCTTAATCTTTTCACATTACATTACCTATATCCAATATATTTTTGTTTTTAAACTAAGTGTACTATCTTAGTAAAGTTCATCAAGTAAGGTCAAGAATTGTATGATTCTGAGCGAATGTGCAAAACAACTACATACTCATAAAATGTACTTATCTTGATCTTGAACTTTCAATTCTCTGCATATACTGGCTTAAATTAAATTATTTTGAAGCTACTAAATTTAATTTGTATATAAATGTATTTGTTATTTTGTTAATTAGGTGGTGTTTCAACTTCACCCTTTTGAAATCCAGATGACTTGCTTCTCTATTTTAAGTTCTATGATTTTATGTACTTAAGAAGTTAATATTTTATATAATATTAATCAGTTAGTTTAGGTTAAGCTAGAGGCTATATTGAGTAAAATTGCTTTTCCCACTAAGTCTAAAAAGTGTCAATACACATATGGTAGATTGTTTAGTGGAGCAAACTACAGTAGATTTGGCCAATTTTGTATGGCTGTTGATTGGAATAGTATATTTGAGTCTAGCGATCCTCTTGAGCAATTCCATATTCTTTTGCGTGGGTCATTTTATGCAGCTTTTCCTGTTCAGAAAATTAAAAAAAAAAATAAAATAGAAAGCCTTAGATCACTAAAGGGTTGAGAGTTTCCTCAAAAAATTTGCGGTGCATATATACGATTCGAAAATTCACGAATAATGATATTTTTTTTGAGTTATATGAGTATAGATTCATATATAGAAAGTTAATAAGGCTTGCAAAGGAACTTTATTATTCTACCCGCATTGTTGCATCTGGCAGGTTGTGATTCAGATGAGAGGTGTTGATGACAGGTCGCGTTTCAACGTTCCAGAAATGTCCCCGGATATCTTGAATAACTACTACTGTTCTGTGGCAGGTGCACTCACGTCGAAGTTGAATCCAACTGCCGATCCAATGGACTATATGGCTCGGTTTCAGATAGGCTCATCATTTTTCTTTCAACCAACGCAACCGACGGAGATACACGAGCCATGAAATCAATTAAAAATAAGAGCTCGTGTGGTGAAGTTGGCATCACAGCAAAAATCTTTCTATCTCTTCCTGCTCCTGCTTTGAATGCTATCTCTGATGCTATTAATCAATCCTGGGTTGCTGGTGGGTTTCCCTTGTGCCTGGAACAGTCTATGGTTGTTCCCCTTTATAAGGGTGGTGACCTTGGCAACCGTGCAATTTTCGGCCGATTTCGTTAGTGTCAATCCTTTCAAAAATCCTCGAAAAACTTGTTTCTCAACCAACATCAAATTTTACACACTAACTAATTTGACTTTCAATCCGGCAGGTGTTACTGATGATGCGGTGTTTCAATTCTCGGAGGAAGTGTATTTTGGTTTCAACAGCGGAGAGGCTGTTGCGACAGTGTTTTGCGACTTATCAAAAGCATTTGATTGTGTCAGTCACAAAATTCTGCCGCAGATGTTTGATTCATATGTATTTAGAGGAAAAGCACTGGAGTGGTTTCGGTCTTACCTGCATGGGCGAGTGCAGAGGGTCATCATCGGCTCAAAAAAATCTGATGCGGGTTGCAGAGTTAGTGTCTATAGCCGCTCATTCTGGGTGCAGACGCTGTTGACAGCCGCCCACTCTGGATCAGACGCTGTCAGTATTCGCCAGATCTGGCTATTTTCCACCTGGTTTCACCTGCAGGTCGATGCAGTTGCCCGGGGTGTGGCACGTGGAGCCATAGGTGGAACATTGAGTGTCCTGTGAGGACCATTCATCGCCTACAACCTCCCGGCTATGCCGTTAGGTTCGACCGTCATTGATGAAAGGTGCTACCTCTCCAGCACAACTCTTACACCCCAATATTTGATTTGCTGATGTTCATATTGTAAAGTCTCTAAGGGTTCGTGGTCATTTTGGTATCTGGACATTTTAACTTAACCATTATTATTTTTGTAACAAGCCTTCTAATGTTAAAACTCCTGATGGTGAATAAATAAATAATGATTGATTTAAAATATATAAATATTAGTTTTTCAATCATTTCTCATTTATCGCTATCAATTCGAAATTGTGGCACAAAATAGATACATTGAACATGCAATGATTGCAAACTAACATTGTATTTTTCAATTCCAGATTAATTCCTAAGCTAGAACAAGATGCACCCGACCAAGTAGACGTTTTCAAGAACAACATAAACAAAGTAATGAAAGACATCCTAACGAGGTTTAAGGACCTCCAGTTTTTCACCGGAGAATCCATGGAAATTGAAGGTTTAGTAGGTCTTATGGAATATCGTGACATCGACGGGGACTCCGTTCCAGTTATGATGTTTTTCAAGCACGGTCTGGATGAGGAGAAGTTTTAGACAAATTTTTATAATTATTACCTAATATATTGTATTTAATTTATATATTAATATTTTACAATATTTTTTTAATGATTATTCCGAGATTTTTCGCGTTTTCTCGCTTAAGTTTTAATTTTTTTTTGTTATGTCCAGACGATAAAGGCCGTTTATAACTCATTTTTGAAAATATATTGTAAAAAGTTTCTTACAGCAATTTGTTTTTATTATGGCGTTTATTCTTATCTCTACTGAAATATATTCAATAGTTATATCACAAGATTAAATTTAAAAAAAAACATTGAGCGAGTCTACTAGTACTCGAGACTGATGTGTGAACATATTATCCTATAACGACATCGGTTGTAAAAAAATTACAACAACACGTTGTGTTCCCAAGCGGTCACCCATCCAAGTACTAACCACGGCCGACGTTGCTTAACTTCAGTTATCGGAGGAGAACTGGTATTTTCAACGTGCTATGGCCGTTACCTACACATTTTAGCTTGTTCATAGAATAAAAACAAACACATTCGCATTTATAATATTAGTTAGGATTCTTTAATAATACTTACTGGCAGCTTCAGAGTGGATTAATTCACTGCACAAATTCGACACGAAAATCTACACAGCTTATTCACTACCAGCTACTCATCTTGGGCCGAGATCCTTTGATTTGGGAAAGTCAATAACCAACTGTTTCAAATTTTAGAAGAGGGCTATGACTTATTGTTTTAAACGTCTGGGCATCTGAATAATACATTTGGCAGTTCGTTTAATTTAAATAATAATATGCCCTTTTATCGTCTAAAATTCGTTTAAAACGATTTTAAATGGCAAAATTGTAAAAAAATCCGAAAATTCGGACATTTTTAGGCCGATAGCCGTGGCTTCGGACGAATTTGTCGTGGATTTTGAAGCGACAATTCATTTTAAATTCAACCGTCCATTAAAAGTAAGCTGTGCTATGGATCCAAATACACTGCGAATATAATATAATATAAATAATACTTTTGATGGTTCGTTTAATTTAAAATATGTTTTTTTATCGTCTAAAATCTATTTAAAACGATTTTAAATGGCAAAATTGTTTAATAATACCGCTTAGCGGCTAGAATGGGTTTACACATTCCGTCCTCCCATTTCCGTCGCATTTGCCGAGATTTACCCTCATACCGCCGCGTAAGATGTCTACACATCAATACTAAACCAAGCTAAGTATTAAAAAAACTGGTAATGAATATGTATTCTTTTAACTTTTATAATGATTAAATACTATAAGTGTAGAATAAGACGATGTTGTTGTGGGGATTTGGAGATAAGCTTTCGAGGCCTGGGTCATATTTCCGTGCGGAAGGACGTCAAAAGTGAATCAATTTTGATATGTAAACATCATACGCGGCGGTATGTGTAAACCGATTGTAACGTTATGAGCCGTGTGCATTGAGGAGCAAGCTAATCCAGGACGGCCCTGAATGATTTTTATACAATTTTGCGATAAAAAGCATACTTTAAATTAAACGAACCGTCAAAAGTATTATTCATATGCCCATTAAAACAATGTCATGGCCCTCTTCTAAAATTTGCAAAGTTTGTTTTTTTTTTAATGGACGGTTGAATTTAAAATGAATTTTTGGTTCAAAATCCACGACAAATTCGTCCGAAGCCACGGCCATCGTCCTAAAAAAGTCCGAATTTTCGGATTTTTATACAATTTTGTCATTTAAACTCGTTTTTATCCGATCGGACGAAAAACTATACCTTTCCGATGTGTTTTCTCACCGCAAAAGTCATGATTCCAGTATATTGTATTCGTTGCTTGGCAACATGCAATAACTGTACGTACATTTCCGTCCTAGGCCGGGAATATGACATTTCCGGCCTAGGACGAACATTTCTAACCTATTTAAACACCTTGTTTGTCAGATCTGACGTTTATCAAAAGCATGATTTAGCTGTGGTTTCCGGAGTTACGTAAAAAACTCTAAGCTTGCTCGATTCAAAACCATTGATTTGTATAGGAGTGGATAAGCAATAACCGCCTGTTGCACTATTCAAAAGTGGCAACCTATGGGCGAAAAAACGGGTTTCTGCGCATGACAAAATCGACGCAAAATCGGAAAACGTAAACAAAGAAGGTACAGTTTCGTCATGCGCACTAAAACACTTGCCGTCTCATCAGGCATCGATCAGGACCGAACTTGGTTTTTGTCTTTGACGTGTTTTCGTTTTGACACCGCGGCGTTTTGTGTTGATAATTCGAATACTTTACTTTTTATTGACTTTCTTTGGACCTAGTGTTTGTGGTTGCTTAATTAATTTTAGTATAGTGGTTCACGTTTGTGCTTTGTGCGTACCCTATTTTGATTTTCGTTTTAAATGAACAATACGCACATAAACAATGGGCGATGCTACCAAAATAGAATCCCGAAAGTGTATGGTTGTGTTTTGTAGCAGTAGAGAAAATACCGGGATTTCATATTTCAAGTAAGTATAATTATTATAAGTATTACTTATTTATACCTTATTGTTTGTTTCACTATGCTAACTGGCCCTTTTCACAATAGGCAAGACTACTCTACCGAATATTTGGTGAAATAATTACTTTCGTTCATAAACACAAGAGTACGAGTTCAAATTTTGGAGTCCGGGCCTGCCTAATGACCTTCACACTGCAACAGATGGCGCCTAATGCGCAAGGCAAAATAGGCATCGTTTTGTTTACATTTCGCGGTAGTAAATTTGCCATGTTTGATCTATTTATTGCTTATCCACTCCTATACAAATCAATGATAAAACCAGATAAATTTACATAGGTATGCGAGATTGACCTCTCATAAATGCAAAGTAATGTCGGTACATCAGTGTGAAACAAAAAAAATCGATAATTGGTGCCAAAGTAACCCCACAGTGGGTCTACATTACTTTTTCCACTTTTCTTATTGGGTACGTGCCAATATAGCCCCAAACACTTTGGCACCCCTTTTGATATATATTTTTTTTGAAACGGTTTATCCTAAAAAAAAACATTTTATGTTAGGCTAGACCTCTGACCTCTATTGCTCTCCTCAAATTTTTTGAAGTCGATCCGGTTATAAATACAGCGTCTAGGACCAAAAATAGCTCAAAATCTGCACAAAGTAGCCCCGTTTTACGGTACTTGGTGTAACAAATAAACTGATTAAAAATCATTGAAGATGTAAGCTAATTAAAAGTGGAATATAACAATGCTAAATTCTTGCTTAAGTCGAATAAGACTAAACGACTCATAAACAAATATTAATTATGTATTTAAAAATGAAAGAATTAGTTAAATATACTGCAGGATGAATTAAATATTTTAAGTTTGAAAATTAACACTCACCCGTCGGCGTCTCGACACAAGATAAACGACCTCGGTTTCAAAATTCAAGACGCTGGACAAAATATGCTTGCCAATGTATTATTGGCTAATATATATTATGTGATTACCACAATCATGCAGCGTCAAGCCATATAAATAACCAATATTAAATATAGCAATCTATAGTAAATTAAATTCATGAATTGTAGGTATAAAATAGCGTACTGCGCTTCTAAAATTACTAACTACACGAAATAAACCCATTCGTGAATAGATGTCACTGGCAACTTATAAATCCCAAATATCGAAAATCATTCGTAATTGAACTGAAATTTTAGTGTAGCGGAATAAGCATATATTCCGTTACATAAGTAGTTAATATTAGATTATTTTGCGTTAGTTACCTTTTTAACATTTTTAAATTCCCTAAACAATAGAATTCAATTTACCATGGAAAAAGAATCTAGCAACATTTTAAACTTTTTGGACATAATTATTACAAAGACAAGAGATTCGCTTAAATTTGATATATATAGGAAACCAACAACAACAGATGCAATAATTCAAAAAGACTCTAACCAATCTTGGCAAGTAAAACTTTCCGCTTTTCATAGTCTCATCCATAGACTTTTCAGCTTTCCCCCAGACTCGACGAGTTTCCAAAAAGAAGTATCCATTATCAAACAGATTGCAATTAATAACGGTTCGCTTTGATTGACAAATTAATAAAGAAAAAACAGAAGAACATTTTAACTAAACAATTTTATAACCCTACATTAGAATTAGAAAAGGAGCAATTATATTCCGAAAATTACAGATAAAGTTTCAAAAAAATTAAATAAATTTGGCTGTAAAACAATTCAGGTTAATAAGAATAAACTAGGGAGAAGACCAATAAACAATAAAGACAAAATAGACAAACAATCTAAATCTGGTGTTTACAAAATAAATTGTGTGAACTATGAAGCTGTATACGTAGGACATACTGGTCGAAAGTTAAATATTAGGATTAAAGAACACAAAAAATCGATTTTACTTAATATTAAAAACTCTGGCTTAGCAAAACATTGTATAGAAAATAACCATTTTATAGATACGAATAATGTCAAACTTTTACTCAGGGAAACAAAAAGCAAAAGGCTGAACCATTTGGAGTACCTAGAAATCCAAAGTCACAAAAATAGACGTTTTAAATACGGACGACCAACTGACCTGCTCTTTAAACACCTGCATAATTGACACTGGAATAAAAACAAAATACCGTCAGGCGGTTTAGTAGGGTAGGTATAACAATTCTAGAATTTAGTATACAACTACTCTTGATAAAGGCCTCATCAAGCTGAAACATATGTAGAGAAAAATATCTCATTAAATTATTTTGAAACATCTAAAAACAGTGTACTAATATTATTCAACGATTTTTCACAAGGATCCTACCGCCGAAACTATTCATTGTACTTTCCAAATATATAGTTTTACGTATTTCAAAATACCCTTTACAATATAAATTTTATACGTAAATATACAACGAAATATTAGGTACAAGTTTCACGCACTTAAAAGCACATATATAGTTCCAATTTCAGAAAAATGCCAGAAAATAGCACTAATCACCGCGGTCATTATTGGCAAATTCGCAATTGCGCTGCTGCCGCCTCTACGAGGAAAGTACAGTAGACGATAATTGGCGGGTGTTGGGACAACAATACTTCTATGAGTATGTGTGTATTGGTGGGGACCAGCGGTACTGCCAATTATTGAAATCGGCAAATTATCCGGCGAGTATATATGTATGATTTTAAATATGTATGTGAAACCAAGGTGTTTGATAGGTATAGATACATCATATGAATAATGTATCTAATATATATGTACGTATATATGTATTTAGAGAGATGATTAGAAATAATGCACCAATTAGAAAACGTACTTATTTACTTGTTCCCATTTCGAGAATTTCTACACAGCGCCGCGATTATTGAGAGTCCTGTATTATTTTAGGAAAGTGCACAAACAGGGTAATAGTATTAGATAATTAAATAAATAAATTACGAAATACCGCATTATAGAAAGAGGAAAGAACACCTTGTGGAAATTATAGTGTAAGGGATACATTCTTTATATACGGGCATCCTAATATTCGTTACCATCGTAGTAGTCTGGCACCTCTATTGCGACATACCCTTCCACCCGCAAGCCCCCCTCCTACATCTTCCCTCCAAATAGCAATACCACGATGAGCTAAAATTTTGTGAGCACTTAGTCCTTTTATAGAGGTGGTGTTTTATGAGGACATTTAACTAATAAGTTGACAATTACATAACAAATACAACACATTTTCAACACAGCATATTATTTTATTTACTTATCCTTACAAACCTTTGAGATTTTGAGTTGAGAGGGAAATATACAATAAAATTACAGTTATCAAAATAAAATTTTCCTACATTTGGTTTAAATATATTGTTCTATAATTCACTTAAATAAAGCGTATACGGCTCATTTTAGAATAAAACTTCAGCATTGCATGCATGTTTTTGATTTATATGATGATCCGAAATGCTGCACTATGGATGTGTTGAGGAAAAAATTCCCAGAACACTTGCGTATGTTATAGTCCAGGAGGCAGTGAATTTTATCGGTACTTATATTTTCCCAGTCGGTGCATATCTCTTAGTTTGCTCTATTGGTGGCACTAATCGAGAATTTTGGAGCCTGGCAAAATTTTTCTGATGGGTTGTCGCATTTTCCGCTTTAACCCATCGGAAAACCACCTTATTCAAATAGAAATATTGCTCACAATTACTAATTAAACAATTCTATGGATGTTTGCTAACTGGGAAAATAAGTACCAAAAAAATTCACTGCCTCCAGGACTATTAGTTCAAGCTGGCGTCAGTTTTATTCTACATGTTCATTATCATTAGCCGAAAGGTTTAAAATATGTTTTCTAGATTGCAACAAGTTTCATTTATTTAGAAACTAATATCACTACTGAGTTTTTTGATAAATTCATCAGGAATATTGGGAATCATTCTTAGTATAATTCATTAAATGTGTCATTTTCTTACGAAGTTTAAATACAAGAAGTGAATAACATTTTACTGTTATTTCTATTCAAATTTAAATTTCCAGAGAAAATTAATCAATATTTATACAAATACAGTTTTGAAGTAAAGCAATTATGTCCACAGTGGAAACATATTAAATTTATATTAAAATGAGGTGAAACAAAAACTATACAGGGCATTTCTTACGTACGTGCAGAAAATTTATAAGAATATTCTTGAGCCAATTTTAAGTAAAAAAGTTTATATAGGTATAAACATATATCCGCAAATGTTCAAATTATTTTTCATTTTCTTTTAAAATATATTAAAATAACCTTGTTATAAAATAAAATTTTCGCACAAAAATTGGGTAATCGGGGATTTTTCGAGCTGAGATATCCTAATTTGTTTTTAATTTTTATGCAGCACTTCGAGGGCGCTACGTTCGATATTAATATTTAGTTCAATTTGCCCTAACTTTTTTTATAGTAAATTTCTGGTCGTTTTTATGAATACACCTTTTCCAAGCAAAAAAAGTCACGTGTTACTGTGTTATAACACAGTACACGTGATAGATTCCATAAGAGAGAAACAGAGAGAGAGAGAGTCATATACCCCATTTCTCTTGCGAGACGAAAATTTCAAAGCGTATCGTGACGCGGCCTTGAAAAATAACTCTCATGAGGCCAAAAAAGTATTCACTTCAAAAATCAATTGTAAACGCATGGAAAGTAATCTGAAAGATACCAGTGTAATGCTTATGAACGCAATTTGTCACAGAAATGTAAGAAATATGTAAGGGTCAGTTGGGGTAAGTGCGTTGTTGGGGTAAGTGCGTTTTTGGGGTAAGTGCGATCCCTGGCTATAAAATCGTCAAATTAACAAATAAATGCGGCAACACTGTCAAAAACATGTTCGTTAGATATTACTCTTTACGTCATTCTCATGTCACTTGGCTGCATCAACCGACATGTTAGCTGTCAGTATTCAAACATGACTCTACCGTTTGAACTTGCGAGACGAGTTGGTAAGCATTTTTTTGAAAATTTATAGTCCTAAGCCATTCAGTTAAACTTTAAATTTTATGATGTGGGCATAATCAAATCTGATGTAGTTAATGTGTTTTTGTTCAACTTTCTGGGTAGAATCTTTACTTTCGTAGCTATGTGAGTGTACGCACTTACCCCAAAAAATTTGATGAATGGTAAAGTGCGTACACACATGCTTCCTGAGCGGACGCACTTACCCCAATTTGGGTTTGTTTGTTTTTCAGAAGTATGCATCAAACATGCCACGTGTATATAAAAGAAAATCCCAAAAGGTTAAACATTACACCCAGGAGCAACTGCTCGAGGCCATCGAACAAGTTAAAAGTCATACATTGTCCGTGAGAAGAGCATGCTCTATTTACAGAATTCCATTATCGACACTTGCTGATCACGTCAGAGGGCGGAGGGGCGCGAAAAGCCGTAAACTCGGAAGAGACTTGGATATCCCATTGAACAACAAATGACTGATTCCATCAGAGCAATGGAAAAGGGTAGATTTGGCTTGACAAGGTCGGAATTGCTTGAAAAAGTTGGAGAATTCGTGGCAAAGAACGAGTTGAAAACCAGATTCAAAGATGGCATTCCGG
>MU182653.1:110291-161055 GCA_016904865.1 Pissodes strobi | reverse complement strand
AGTCATAACATTCGAGCAAATCTTAGCCGAAAGCATGAAACCTGTTGCTAAAGGCATTGAAACAGAAAAGCCTAAGAAGAGAGTATCAACTGGAGCTGAGGTCATAACAAGAAACGAGGTCTTGCTGCGTCTGAAAGAAAGACAAGAGACACAAAAAGAAAAGAAATGAAGAAAAATAGAATAACAATGAATCTTTAGCTTCGGACAGTGACGAAGACATTGAACAAACGATTGAATATACAGAAGAAGACAGGCGATTTGGAAGATATACGTAAGGAAAGAAGTGAAGAGAACGCTGATCTACATGAAGTGACGAGGAGCTTATCCGAATTGTCTGTTGACAACTGGGTTTTGGTTAAATTTCAGGAAAGATAAATATTAAATACTAGGTATGTGGGAAAAGCAGTAGAAATCAATGGTGAAGAGATAAGAGATTACATTTTGTAGAAAAAGTGAGTTCTTCAGAAAAAAAATCAATATTCACGTTTCCTTTTGTTGACGAGATTTCCACTGTGTCCAAAACTGATATTGTGAAGCTATTACCAGATCCAGAGATAGGAAGACGAGGATAAATATCTTTCCAAGTAGCATTTACAGGCTATACAGTAGAATAAATTTCCCAAAAATGCATTTTTAGTTCTAAGTTCGTTAGTTTAGGCTTGAAAAGTTATTTTTTAATTTTAGGTTTATTAGTTGTAGCCTCAAAAAATCATTTTGTACTTTAGAGTTTCTCAGTTTGAGCTTTGTTCTCATTTTTAGGATTAGGTAAAATTTTAATATTCTGTTGTCTAAAGTGAACGAGTTTGTAACATTTTTATTATTAAAAATATCCTAAATCTGAAAAAAGAATTTCATTCAGAAAAAAACGAGCAAAATGCTCTTGGCCCACAAATTATCACGTTGAGCTCATACACAAAGTTAAACACAAAAACGCACTTACCCTATTTGTGGGGGGGTAAGTACGTACACTGACATCAAAAAATATATATTTTTTTTTTCAACTATCAAGAAGAAACCAAACATTTTGAAATAGTCAAAATGTAGTCCTGAATATGAGTGCCTTTTAGGCAAAAGAAAATTCGTGGGTCACCGGAAATATATAGGGAACCTTTGAACTGTCTATATTTGAACTATCTTAATTTTGTATCGCACTTACCCCAACTGACCTTACTCTGTAACCTTTTACTGAACGCACCCTGGTGAAGTCCAATAATCGTAATGAACACTCAAGTATCAAGTAGGCTTTGAGAAAATAATAAAAGAATGGAGCAGCGTTCTGTCAAATTGATAATCAGTCTAAATTAGTCATCAGTCAGTTGGCGATTAATTACCATGGTTTCCGAATTTGTTGAACATTATTAATTTGTGCATAATAAAATAGACACTTCTAAAAAAGCGTGTTTTGGGATGAAAATGTTGTTTTGAGTAGAAGAAAATAGGAAGAAATTCTGTAAGTAGTGCAATCTAAATTTATAATTTTCGTAAAACTAAAAACTGATGCGCAGACGCATGTGCTTATTTTTGTTTAATAGATTTTTTTCGTTTGCTTCTCAATTCCTTTTAATTTATTTTATTCGCTCCTATTTTGGCGCGTTTTAATGCAAACAAGTTGAAAATTAACCAATACTAGGCGATGTTGTCACGCCTAGATTTTAGATTTGGTATTAAGAGGTTCAACTGACACTTCTTCTCTTCTTTACCGATTGTATAAGAGCGAAAGAGAGTATCATATATTTTATCTCTCTTGCGAGACGAAAATTTCAAAGCGTGTCGTGACGCGGCCTTGAAAAATCAATCTCATGCAGCCAAAGAAGTATTCACTTCAAAAAGGCACACTTGCTCAATAACTCTCGAGAAACTATCCGCATGGATGCAGATTACTGTTTTGACTTTGACAAATCTCTTTCAAATCTGTATCAAAGTTGAAGGTTTTGCATGATTTTAAATTCGTAATTTATCACTGATTAATATGGCAATGTACACAAACACCGAAATGACGCATATGGGTTGTGTTTATGAGCTTGCTGATGACAACGTTTACGAAGCTAGACGAATTTATTCCGAAAGATGCCCCAATCATCAAGTTTCGAATCCTAAACTTTCAGAATTCATCAGAATCAGGATTTTTTTTGCAAACAGCGAAGTTTTTGGAAGACAGTAACAGTTGCATTGGAAGAAGCTGTACTGCATGCAATTGAGGAAGATTTAAGCACAAGCACACGACAAATGTCTGTTGACCTTAACGTAAGCCACAAATATGGTTTGGTTTATCCTCAAGGAACATCAGTACATCACCCTCGAAGTTTAATATCTTGCCGTCGGATATTGCAGAAAATGTGCAAAATTTCAGTTTTACGGCAAACATACTGTTTACCGATGAGGTTGATTTCTCGAAAGGCTCAATATTGAATTTTCATAACAATCATCTTTGGCGTCATTAAAACCCTCACAAAATAACGCAATCGATCGCGGTTTCAACAGCAGTTTTCATTCAACGTATGGGTGGGCATTGTTGGGGACTGGTTGATTGGCCCCTATTTTTTCAAGGGCACTGACTGGTGCTTTCTGCAGAAAATATCTTGTGACCTGAACCCTGAACGAAGTTCCAATTGCGCTTAGAGAACGTACGTGGTTTATATCCAATGGCACACCGCCTCACTTCAGTTTAATCGCTGGTCAATTTCTAAATCAGCGATTTGCCAACAAATGGACTGTTGGAGGTGCACAAGAACTAAATCAGCCTTGGCCACCACGATATCCCGATTTAAACACAATAGGTTTTTACTTATGTCATCTAAACCCTACTTTATAGTGTATCTATAGAAACTCAGGAACAACGCATTATCGTTGGATGTGAGGTCATACTCCCGGAATCTTACGAATGCGGTGCTCATTGACGTGAAGAGTTGGGGCGTGCATTACGGCTCAAGGTGGTTGTTTTCAACATTTTAATAAGTGTTTTTTGTTCAGTATTTTTTCTTTAAAATCTCGATATTTTTTTCAAATATTAAACAACCTGTATCTCGACAACGAAAATTTCTCATTATACGGAGATCTATCAAATTCAAGTTGTTGAGCGAGACCATCACTTTTTGCTTAGAAAAAGTGTACGAATAAAGTGTATTCATAAAAACTTTTAGAAATTTACTGTCAAAAAAAGTTAGGGAAAATTAAAGTAAATAATAATAGGGTACGTAGCGCCCTCTAAGTGATGCATAAAAACCAAAGCCAAATTAAGACTTCTCATCTCAAAACCCCCTCGGTTAACCAATTTGGTGCCGAACATTATCAGTTAATCTAAAACCGATCCATTTTATTAGTAATAAGTAGTCCCAGTCATATGAATCGATAGGAGAAACTGAGAAAACGTTTTAGTGATGCCTTAACTATTCATTAACTCTGTTGAGAGTCAGAATATAATTAGTTACTCACACTCACCTTAATAAAAATTAAAAATACCATACTAGATGAACAACAAAAAGCTGTGTTAAAGTAACATACATATAATAAAAAATACTGCATAAAATACTACAAACGACAACTTAAACAATGCGTCTTGTTTAAATTAAATAATGTACAAATCATATGAAGTCGCGTTTTTTCTAAAAAATATTGACTACGGTAACTGTACAAAGAAATCCAAACACGAGGCTATATCAAGTGAACTCCGGATAGTAGTGTCTTTCTTAAACCAAATGAATAAAATAAAATAAAATAAAATGTCGATCTCTTGGTAATCCTCTTATCTTCAATTTCATTCAATATGATCAATCTAACTACGGCCAAAGGGGCGTACGAATTCGTAATAGTGAGTAAAATATCAAAATATCAAAGCGTAGCAACATATCGACGACTTCGTGATATAACAAAGAGGCGTATGTTAATACGCCCAAATAATTTTAATTGAAAACTCTCTGGATAGTAGTGTCTCTTAAACTAAATGAATAAAATAAAATAAAACGACGAGGGCTTGATAATAGAGGGTCGTATCTTCAATTTCATTCAATATGATAAATCTAAGTAAGGCCAAAGGGGAGTACAAATTCGTAATAGTTAGTGAGAAAAAGCCAAAATATCAAAGCGTAGCAACATATCGACAACTTCGTGATTTAACAAAGAGGCGTATGTTAATACGCTCAAATAATTTTAATTGAAAACTCTCCGGATAGTAGTGTCTTTCTTAAACTAAATCAATAAAATAAAATAAAATGTCGAGGACTTGATAATAGAGGGGCGTATCTTCAATTTCATTCAATCTGATAAATCTAAGCAAGGCCAAAGGGGAGTACGAATTCGTAATAGCTAGTGAGACAAAGGTCAAAATATCAAAGAGTAACAACATATCGACAACTTCGTGATTTAACAAAGAGGCGTATGTTAATACGCTCAAATAATTTTAATTGAAAACTCTCCGGATAGTAGTGTCTTTCTTAAACTAAATCAATAAAATAAAATAAAATGTCGAGGGCTTGATAATAGAGGGGCGTATCTTCAATTTCATTCAATCTGATAAATCTAAGTAAGGCCAAAGGGGAGTACGAATTCGTAATAGCTAGTGAGACAAAGGTCAAAATATCAAAGAGTAGCAATATATCGACAACTTCGTGATTTAACAAAGAGGCGTATGTTAATACGCCCGAATAGATTTAATTGAAAACTTTCCGGATAGTAGTGTTTTTCTTAAACTGAATGAATAAAATAAAATGTCGAGGGCTTGTTAATAGAGAGGCGTATCTTCAACGTCATTCTGTATGATAAATCTAAGTAAGGCCAAAGGGGAGTACGAATTCGTAACAGTTAATGAAAAAAGGTCAAAATATCAAAGCGTAGCAACATATTGACAACTTCGTGATTTTATGTTAATACGCCTAAATAATTTTAATTGAAAATTCTCCGGATAGTAGTGTTTTTCTTAAACTAAATGAATAAAATAAAATAAAATGTCGAGGGCTTAATTTCATCAAATATGATAAATCTAGGTAAGGCCAAAGGGAAGTAAGAATTCGTAATAGTTAGTGAGACAAAGGTCAAAATATTAAAGCGTAGCAACATATCACAACGTCGTGATTTAACAAAGAGGCGTATGTTCATACGTCCAAATAATTTTAATTGAAAATTCTTGGGTATGCGATATAACAGATAGGCGTAACCACTACTGGTCTTTAATACTTTTAATTTTAGCATTAACGTAAATTAATGACATCTATTCATGTGAGGTACTTAATAAAAACAGCTAAGAAAAAAAAAAACACGAATAAACAGAATTATTTAAAAAGTTTAGATGATACGCCCTTTTGGTAATAATTTATTATTTCCAATTTTTTATAATCATGTTCTCCTTATTCTGTTTTAATTAAAGGTGTATCGGCAAATTCGGAATTTTAAAGGTTACGCTATTCTAACGTCACATAGAGGCGTAACAGCTTTATACTATTTACTTTATTACTGCTAAAATACACTTAAGTTATGCCTGAATTATATACCAAGTTCGGAAAAAGATAAATAAAGTGTTAGTTTTATAAACGTTTTTTTTTCGTTTCCTGAAAAGTAGTAATTTGGTTCGTACGTCCCTCTGTTATGAAGCCTTCGCTCGCTATAAGTAGGACTCAAATATCCTCAATATTCCCTTGATTTCTAGCAGGGGAGTTTTGAATCAATTTAATGCTTCAAAAGTAGTATAAGAACAAGAAAACTTATATTTCTGATTCCTCAAAAAGTTTTTCAATCTTAGGTTATGTTCATTATATATTTTTGTCAAGTATTGCATAATTTAGCTGAAGTTGTTTCATTACATTACATACATTTTAATAAGATCATTTTCAATTTTTCAAAAATAATTTTATTCAAAAGACCTTGACATATTAAGTTGATATACCAAAAATAGAAGTCTAAATCCGTGAAAAAAATTAAGAAAGTACCGCTGGAAGATTGTAAAGGCGTGACGTCATAAGATATGAAGGTCGCGTTAAGATATTTATCTATGAAAGTGACAGAAACGTCAAAAATCTCGAGGCGCGGTGGCGCGGGCCGCGGCCTAGCAAGAGAACGTGATCCTATTTTATTACGTCACATCCCCGATCGAGACGCGCTTCGAATTCTGCATATTGGAACTCGTATATTTCAAGAACCGCTTAACGGATTGATTTCAAATTTGGAATATGGCTTATTTTTATCAAGTATTTTGAATCGGTACTACCGATGTGCAAATAGAAATTTGATTGTTTTTTTTTAATGAGCCAATTCTTTCAATATTAAATCATGATTCATTTAGTTAAACTATACGCATAATTTACATGCCTCTTTTCCAAAAAGCCTCTCACGCCACTGGTTTATAGATTAAGACCCTGTCTTATTAAAATATATATTATTGTGACAATTTGATTATTATTAAAGATTTAGAGACACAATCCGGCCTTCATTTGAAACAGCTTCGTCGAATCCTGACTATAATTTACAACGATCAACACCTATCAATATCATTAAATTAAAATATACATCAGTAGATTCATTAACTAGCACTAAAAATTAGGGTGTTTTGAAAGGAAAATAACGTAACACTGGCAACACCGCTAAATGTAATATATGGACGGTGTCGCCGAATAATCTTTGGTGTGAACTTTCTTCTAGCCAGAAACAAAAACTAATTTATCACATAATCGAAGTCTTTCATATAATCAAGCGTTTTAAAGTGACACTTGCCAACACGTAATAAATATTTGCCCTAAAATGTACTGTTTTTGAGTAACAGTTTACATATATATTTTTTTTAAACTAGGAAACGCTTCGAAGTGATGTAGTGGTATTTGGCGTCAGTTAATATGGAATAAAGATACATTTTTCCATCATAATGCCGTCATGATATGACACAGGCTTTTCGAATATATCCCGGAAGAAGAAATGTCAGAGCTAACTTGTTCGTTATTAAATAAATGCATGGTTGAAATGTCCCAATAACTAAGAGAGATAGTTAGATTCCTCTTTCATGGGCATGATGGTTTTAATTTTTATGTTTTCCCTTTTGACCAAATCAAATAATCGTATACGGTACAATGAAGTACTGAAAATTAGAGAAAGCACAGTATGATATGATAGAATAGCTTTTTAATATTCCCACTGCAGATACTCATTAGATTGGGCAGAAAACAGTAGAGCATCAAGATTCTCTAGAAAAAATATATATTGAAGAGATTCTCACGGGCGCCACTGCTAAATGTAGAGAACGAGAGAAGGATCCACGTCATAGCAGGAAACCCAATATCAAGCGTGCAAGAACTAAATTATTGGTGCCGTACCGGGTTCCGGCACTTACTCCGCTTGTCTTCCTTCTCTTTATTAATTACCTTAAACTTCCCGTAATGATATACGCCGATGACATATCAGCATCAATTTCAACCCCTTCATCGTCGAACCCTTACGAGAAGTTAAGGAAGAATGTGAGATCATAAACCAGTTGGTGCTTTTGAAACAAATTAATCCTGGACGATGCTAAAACTGTCTTTTGTTCATTTCTCTATATAAGTCAGAAGTCAGTTACAAATGCCTTGGTGCCTCCTCTTTATTAATGAGCCTAAACTTACCGTAACAATAATAAAATATGCTGATGATACATAATCACCAATATCAACAGCTTCACCGCCGAAGGCTTACTAACAAATTAAGGAAGAATGTGAGGGTATGAGCCTGTGGATGATTTTGAAACAAATTAATCATGGGCGATACTAAAACTTCCTTTGTTCATTTCTCTATATAAGTCAGAAGTCATGTTAATGACCTTAAACTTTCCGGAACGGTATTAAAATACGCCAATGATACATCAGCACCAAGCTCAACACCTTCATCGTCGGAGGCTTAACGGCAAGTTAAGGAAGAATGTGGGGGTATGAACCAGTGGGCGCTTTTGAATCAAATTAAACCTGGACGATACTAAAACTGCCTTTGTTCACTTCTCTGTAGTCAGTGTGTGTGCTTCCGTTTATTAAATACCTTAAACTTCCCGGAACGATAATAAAACCCGCCGATGATACAGCAGCAGCAAACCCAATAGCTTCATCGCCGAAGGCTTACGGACAAGTTAAGGGCGTAAATGTGAGAGCATGAACCAGTGGACGCTTTTGAAATAAATTAATCCTGGACGATACTAAAACTGTCTTTGTTCATTTCCCTCTATAAGTCAGATGTCAGTTACAAATGCCTTGTGTGCCTCCTCTTTATTAATGACTTTAAACCTTCCCGTAACGATAATAAAATATGCCGATGACACATCATCAGCATTCTCAATAGCTTCATCGCCGAAGGCTGAGAGACAAGTTAAGTAAGTCCATGTGAGAGTATGAATGATCTTTAGAAACAAATTCATAACAAAATTGTCTTTGTTTACTTCTCTATACCAATCAGAAGTCAGCTATATGTGGACAGTGACAGTAGGCGAAAGTAGGGAAAACAAATCAGCTAAATATAGTTTATTTTGCTTTGCTGATATTTCGTCAAACCGTGGGCTTAGACATACGTATCTTGATAACTTGGTATTATTATTTGACATATTCCCATTTGACTTACATCATTCTAGTCCAAAAGAGGATTATTTATGTTTGAAATACCACCTTTAAAATCTTGCAAAAATACCTAAACAGGAGATAGTCATTAACTCTAATCTACGTTCTTAACTGTACTGTCTATGCGTTTTTTACCAGAACCCATTGTCAGAGAAATATGGAACATCATAGTTGAAGGAAGGCCTGGGATGCAAAAAATGGTATCTGTCAAAATTTCTCAAATTGACAGTTTTCGTGAAAACAGTGCTATCTGAATATATACAAGGGAATAGTCAGATCTCATCTAGATTACGGATGTCAGCTTATTAATCCAACCACTAAGAAAATAAACAGAAACTGGATTCGACCGAATTCCAGGCTCTAAGAAGAATTTTAGGATGTATGAGGTCAACTCCAACAAACTTACTATGGGCAGAAAGTGGCGAATGCTCCCTTGAATATAGGAGACAATGGCTAACGAAAAAATTTGTCATTAAAAATATATACTTAATTGACAACCCTGTGATGGAAAATATTGTGAAGTTAAGTGGTATAAACATGTCCATGGGATACTTTCGTAATAGAGAACTCCCATATTGTGTAATGGTAATGCCTGAAATCCTTCAGTATGAAGAAGACATACAAAAACATGAAGCTATACCTTCGTATATATACAACAGAGAATATCAAATGACGACAATTCCAGTAGTAAACCTAAACTTAAAAAAAAATGAATATAATATTCCACAAAAATTTCTGGAAATGAAGAATAGATACCCAAACCAATATTATCACATATACACATATGCACCTGTACAAAGAAAGTCTAATGAAGCTGGATTTGGGGTTTACTGCCCAAATATTGGGTACAGTTTTTCTTTAAAATTATCAAATTATACTACAATCTGTACGGCAGAAATTGTGGCAATCCACAAGGCAGCATCCCTGTGCCTCGAAAAGGATATCCGAAAAGCAGGTATATTTACTGATTCTCTTAGTGCAATAAAAAAAAGTCTCAAATAATAAAGGAACTAAGGATCTAGATCATTTCTAACCAAACAGATGATAATAGAATCGAATGCAAATGAATTCGATATTAGGAGGTATTGGATACCAAGACATGCAGGTATAAAGGGAAACGAGAAAGCAGAACAACTGGCCAAAGTAGGGAGAATCCTAAGAATACCCTATCCTATACAGCTGGACAAAAATGACTATATACCCATTATAAAAGCAAACCATTATCTGAGCTGGAACAGCTTCTGGCGGGGGATATTTAGCTCTAGTTGATGGTTTTCCTAGAAGACCATGGTTTTTTGAGTCGGAGTTTCTAAGTAGACGTCATGTAACTACAATAATAATTAGACTACGTACCAACCACTGCTTAACCTTTCAACATCTGCACAGACTGGGTATCAGAGATATCCCGGAATGTGAGGGTCGGGAGTTGGGTAATTTACAGCACTTTCTATTTGAGTGTAAAAATATTTTACCAAATTTATATGAAATACTGGTGGAAAATAATGTCAAAACCCCAATATCTTTATTAAGCTTGTTGTATAATCCTAAAAATGACATCATTAAAATTGTAGTAAAGTATTTAAGCGATAACAATTTAAGTTGTAAACTCTGAGCTGTTAATGTGGAGAATCCTTCTTTCAAGTACCATCCTCTTGATCCGAGGCTTCATTTCATTTGTGAAAAGCTCCTCGGATGCCCGGAAGCGTATTGGCATTGTTTACTATGCTGCAACGCATGCATATCGTTGCAGCGCGGTAAAGAATGTCTAAATACTAGACTTCATGCAGGCCAAGCTTACTGCGCCTCAGCACCTACGCGCGTTCCGACATGGTAAGTTTTGTTTACTGCGGCTACCACGCAAATTACACTTTACCGATTTGTGAGTTTTGCAGTACTGGGTTATAAAAATAACATTATCATATACTAGCACAAAAACTAGTTTATTACCTATACCATATAAAAACACAAAAAAAAACAAAATAAACCTACTTAGCATCAGTCTGGTCATGCTACAGTTTTATTTATTTTAGATAAAAATCCATTTTTAGACAATATAGGTATAAATATACGAAGGTAGAATCCTAGTGTGCATTTTCATGCGATTTTGCATAAAGTCTATTAAGACCAGGATGCTATATCCAAACTTTGTAAAAATAAAATCTTACTCAATCTTTTTCCCTTTAATCAGTTTCGTTGTTAATTAAGAGTTTTTCCCGCTTTTGAGAATAACCGCTCCTATGGCACTGACGCGACGCCGACTTTGCGACTATGGTAAGATACTTGTATGCAACTTTGAATCAACTTGGAAATTGGACCTTTAAGTCATTTCAAATTTCTAGCGGGTTTTCATGCAATCTACCCACGGGACTTTTCAAATAGACTGATATTTCATCGGATCTATTATTTTCCGATTTTTTTACAGAAAGAATAAGTACCTATATATCTACAATGAAAAAGGTTTAGAACATCGACAAAAATTCATCGATGATCGGGTAAAGTCGATGCATCGAATTGAAAATATCGATGTTTCGGATGCATCGATGTATATCGAGCAACACTATTTCACGCCGCGCGCCCGCTTAACGAATCGAATTGTCGTCACTACTGTCGGTTTGTAAAAAATTACAATACATGTTCTGGTTGCAAAGGTCGCAAAGAAAATGTCCGTCGAAAGTAATATTTTGGTATCACTGCAAAAATTAAGTGGATATGGTGTTGTCAACAATTACGCGTTTAAAAATGAAAGTAATTTTACTGCTATTATTAGAGCGAAGAGTGGCTATTCCGACAAGAAGGATGCACCCTTTTAGAATGGCTGGTGTGCAAATTGGATACAATCATTCAGCCAGGAGACATCTACAAACTGGATTGTACGATATACGTATCCAAATATTCAAAAGTATCATTTCAAAAAAGTTTTCAAATGTCAGCACAATAGTGTTGACAATATACAAGTAAGTAAATCCCGATTACTACAATATTAGATTGTCTGTGGAGTGCGGAGTAGGACTAACTGTGTGTATAGCTATAAAAATGTTATGTTTGAAAATATTATGGTATAATCAGAGACAAGGGGAGAGACACTCAATTAAATGATAAAAAAAGGTACGACGTTATAGACGAGGAAAGGAAGATCGATGCTCTCTCTTTGGCTTCACCAAAGGTGAAAGTAGAGGGCGCGATTAGCCTGGGCCGCCGAAAGCGCGAGAGGTTTGAATGGTTCTTTGATTGCTTTATTGTTATATTTTAGCCATTCTGATGCGGTGAAGATCTTTCAATTCTATTGTGTATTCGTATGACCAATTTTAAAAAGGATGAGTTTATGCGATGTTCAAAAAATGTTATAGATAAATATTAACACAAATACATAATAAATTTTTAGAAATCTCCACGTCATCAAAAGGGACAGAGTATCAAAGTCGCTGATATAAGAAGATTGCAGTTTAAAAATGCTCAGAATTAATTTATGTTATTTTCAAAATTTTAGTTGACAAAACCTAAACGAAGTTGTTCGAAACAGTATTGAAATAATCTATCGTAGACAATAGGCAAGGCATGTTAATCGAAATGCATACATATTTCATAACAAGTATATTCATTAAGACAAATGAGTCAGTTGAAATTAATAGTCAGTGTAATACAAACCATAATAAGTGAATTCAAGATATGCCTACCATATTTACTTACTTAAAATCAAAAATCAATAACCATTAAAAAAAATTCAAACAAATCTCAGTTCATTATGCAAATACAAAAGTATATTTATTGTCTGATGACGCACAGACTTTTACAAGATAAGGGACAAAGGAAAATAGTGCATTTTTTCAACTTCATCTTCTCTTAATCCACAAACAATTCAAGCAGCCTCAGCAGCCATGATGCTGTTTGTTTCGTCTCCACAAAACATAGGAGGGATATTTTGTGTATGCCCTATTAAGTAGTCCACTGATCCACTCCACTACTTACACAAATTAACGTTTCAATCACAAGCTGAATGAAAAAGTATATCTTTAGATTCTCTCAAACAAAAATTTGTGAAATGAACACAAAAAATATAAGAAAACACCAAACTCAAAAGCAAAACTATCATAGTCACACTTGTCATTGTCATCTAGTATTCAGCTGTTTAGCTTCTAACTCAGAATTCCATGAGTTAGGCAAAGATATATACGATTTATTTTTGCAACAGCGTCGACACGACTTTAGCTCCATCTACAAACACCTTTGGTCATGCTAGATAAAGAGAGAGGTGTACGGAAATGCATTTAAGTAAAAGACATGGCATGAATGGGACACATTTTCAATGTTACTTAACTGTCTCTTCGAGGTTTCCCTCTGGTATAATATCAACTTGGTATAGTATGTCCACGAATAGACGTTTAACAAGAGACCAAAAATTTCATTTAAAAAAAAGTGTTTTTTGAAAAAAAAAAAAACTCGGTTTCTAAACTAAGCACAATTAATAAAAAATAAATATTTACAGGGTGCTTAAAGAATGTATAAAAATATGAAGGGCTGGCAAGAACCTACTTACCATTATTTTTTATTTTACAATTAGAACAAAATAATAAGGTATTACAGAAAATGTTAAAAAATTTAAATACAAATTTTTAATAAACAAATTGTAGTTTTTTATTTTAAAAGAAACATTAAGAAATAAGCGGTGTTTTCGGTTTTATTTTACTTCGCTTATATTTTTACAGATAAGGTATCATCATTCCCATAAAACTAATGTAGTTGAGGCATACAGTTATTTACGTATGACACCTGAAACTCAAGAAATATTTTTTTCTACGACCGTGCGTGAAATATACTTTCACGCATCACTACTAATGCGTGAAGTACAATTTCACGCACCGGTGCGTGAAGTACAACGTATTCCTTATGGGATTTATTTCACGCATACTTCCATAAGAGCCCATGTACCCGCGGATCCAAAATGAACAGGTGGCTATGCTTGTCCTATTTGGATTTAAGTTTTGCGAGCTATGACAACTGTTATTAAAAAGAATAATTATTGTGTAATTACGTTGATCGTGCAAATATTGTTAGAAATTTCAAAACTATGGACTCCGATTCTGATCTGGAATTAGTGGTACTCCACCAGAAATAACAGCCGCAGCCAATATTGCAAGCGAATCCTTATTGCCGAGCAAATCCCTCAAAATTTACGAAAGTACTTACCAAAAATTTGTATCCTGGCAAAACCAAAATAAGGTAAATTCATTTTCCGAAAATTTACGGTCGTAGAAAAAGTATAGTGTGCGTGAAGACTTTTATACACTCATGTGATATTGCATCACATTCGTGTATAAAAGTTGACTTCACGCACTTGTTACACAATATACTATTTTAGTCCACTGATATTTATTAGTAGCTTTATTTCTGGAAAAAAAATAGTAAAGACCAAACTTGTAGGGAATTTTTTCATTCCTTTGACTTGGAAGATAATTATTCGTACAGAGCATTTCCGAAATACACACCAAACTGATGTCTTTTTAAAGTAGCCCCCTGTATATTTTTATACGATAGTCATATATTTGCCTAAGCCGTTTTCAGTGTTTTCATACATTTCATTCATTTTGGTTATTTCGATTCTTTCTATCTCAAAGCTAAAGTGAATGGAATAGAGACAAATAATGCTAAATTAAACACTGAATATTAAAAATATTGTCAACTGTTTCCTTTCAATTTTTGCTCAATGAAAAATTCATTTCAATTGATTAATGTCAACGTTAATGTTCTGTTAGAACGAGAAACCGAAAGGAAAAAAATATTGATTGTGCACTTTTTCATCCAAAAAGAGATCTATGTGGTATAAAAAAGAACAAAGAAATAGTTTATACTATTTTCGAAATCATCCCTCTTGTCCTCGCTTTGAGTAATAATTATTATTATGTTATAAAGCTCTGAAATATGCAAATTTGATAATTTCAAAGTAGGCTAGTTTGCAAACCGTTTGATTAAACATATTATGTATGACCTTATCGCATATCATTATAATCAGAAAAATTAATAAAATCAAAAATATACAGGGTGCTTAAAGAATGTGAAAAGGGTTTATTAAGAAAAGAATTCATTAAACTCAAAGAAAAAATCCCTTCACGTTTGGTTTTACCCCTGTAAATAACTAGCTACATTAGTAGTACCTAATACATAAATGTACTTATATTGAACATTGTAATTGTATTTTTTTTTAGAGAGGAACACTTTGGCAGTCGTGAACATTCAGATGCTATAGCTGCTTTAAGAAAAAAACAATAAATTATTTGCTGAATTGGATATTAAAGTAGTTATGAATCAAAATTCATTAATTATCATTGTTTTAAGACCAATTATGATGAGAGCCCATCCCCACTTATTTAGTCAAGAGATAGTTTTTGTAGACTCTAGTGGTTCATGCGACCAAACAAATTCCTGTGTTACAATTTTTTTTTTTTTTTGGAGCAACTAAAGTTGGCGCAGTACCTCTAGCCTGTATCCTTCATACTGAACAATCGGAAGAAAATTACACAGCGGGCGGCGTTTCAATTATTACGTGACAACTTACCAAAGGAGAGTTTTGGAGGTTCTGGCTTCCCAAAAATCTTTATGACTGATGACTCCAGTGCCGAAAGAAACGCCTTGAAGAATGTTTACCCTGAATCCCGTAGACTTTTATGCAGTTTTCATGTTTGCCAAGCTATGTGGCGATGGTTATGGGATAATCATCACGGTATTTTAAAAGATGTTAGAAGCCATATTATGTCATTATTTAGAAGAATTCTGTATGCAAATACCATTAAAGAGACTCGCGAGAATTACGACAATATTTTAAATAATACCATTTTTAAACAATATGATAATATTCAAGCACATATGCCTAATTATTGGGATAGGAGGGAGGAGCGGTCGTTGGCTTACAGAAGTTCTTTGTTAACACGAGGAAATAATACGAACAATTATGTAGAAGCGTCAATTCGTATTTTCAAAGATATTGTTCTTCAAAGGTGTAAAGCTTTCAATGCCTGTGCCTTAGTCGATTTCATCGCCAAAGTTTTCGAGTCCTATAAAAAAAGACATTTGCTATCATTTGCAAATTGTCGGAACTCTAAAAATGAAAAACTGTATAGAAAAATGTCGCATTCTGCCAAAGTTTCTGTTCAAAGAATCGACGAAAATAATTTTTTGGTTTCTTCAAATGTTCTATACGGCATAATGTAGATATTGCGTTTTGCGACTGCATTTATGGACAGGGTGGAAGATACTGTAAACATCTTTATGCTATACAAAATGATTTTGGAATAACTTTTAGGAACTGCATGCAAATAAACCGCGATGACAGGAAAGAATTAGCCGCATTAGCTCTCGGAGAAAACGTGTCTCCGGAGTTTTATGATGATATATTAACTGATCTGAAAACAAGTAGCGAATTGCCATTAATTAATATAGACCAGGTTAGCAAAGATGGACAGCAAGATAATAATAATTGTACTACCGAAATAATAAATACTGTTGATGATGCCAATAAAACAAATATATTGAAAGAACATTCTGCACAGAACTATCAGAACATTTGAACGAATTAGTAAAATAGCGTCTAATAGCAAAACAGCTGATATGATTAATGCCACGAAAAAATTCAATAAAACGCTAAATTATGACGCCCTCTGACGTACTCAAATTCGTTAATTTTCCAAAAAATATCGCACTAAAGAGGAATATTTCTACTCAGCCAATATCAGTTAGCCGCAGAAAAATAAGATGTGGTTTGTCATGTGGAGCAAAACGCATTCAGGCTGGTAGGTCATCCAAGCAAGAGAGACCAACTAATCCTAAAAGGCAAAGATCCCTAAAGAACAATATTGATCTTAATAGACCTAATGCAAAATCGCATGGAAATGCACACTAAGATTCTACTTTCGTATATTTACACCTATATTGTCTAATAATGGATTTTTTCTAAAATAAATAAAGCTGTAGCATGACCAGACTGTTAAGTAGGTACAGTTTGTATTGTTTGTATTTTTATATGGTATAGGTAATAAACTAGTTTTTGTGTTAGTATATGGTAATGTTATTTTTATAGTCTAGTGCTGTAAAACTCATAAATCGGTAAGGTATAATTTGCGTGGTAGCCGCTGCAACGCAGTAAACAATGCCTCGAGAACACGGGTTCATCCGCAACACAAAACCTACCACGTCAGAACGCGCGTCGGTGCTGAGACGCAGTAAGCTTTGTCTGCATAAAAGCGGCGTGGTTTTTGGCCATTCTTTACCGCGCTGCAACGATATGTATGCGTTGCAGTACAGTAAACAATGCCAATACGCTGCCCGGAAGCGAGAAAAGTATCAATAACCTGTGTGGTGCTGTCTGTCTGATTAACCCCCCGTCTATTAATAGATTGGATAGGAGCCAGCCTCAGACGCGATTCATTTCGCAATCCGAAAAGATTAAAAAGTTCGGTCTGGCTAAATACCTAGAGTGAAGGCCAAAAAACAAAAAAAAAGTACTGTTGTCTACCTAATTCTTTTGTCTCTATGATATCATAAGTTTGAATTTAGTCTCTTCTTTGGCTGACCTCTGCAATGTCATAACTAATGGATATAATGCATTATGATAGAAAAACGCATTTCAGCTTATAATCTGCGATGTCAAAGCGTTTCCTAGATTTTTTAAATAAATGCATTTTTGACTATAAATTGTAACGTGTTAGAACATGTACGTGACATAAAATATAATTCTCTTCTTAGGAGTTTTGCATCTAAAATTGACGCATTACTATTTAAAATAATTCAAAAGGTCTAAAATGTGTGAAACAAGGTAAATTCAGCTTTTAAAATACATATTCAAACGACAGTAAAAATAAAATCAATCATACAGATATAAAACCCAGCACATGCTGATATAAAGAAAAAAAATTATTTGGCGCGATACAGAAAATATCAATACAAAATAATTTAAAATGTCTATAAAATAAATTAGTAAATACAGCTCTTAAAATACATATTAAGGCAACAATAAAAGCTGAAACCAATCTTACAAAACTCATCATTAGCAGATAACCAGCACCTGCTGCTATAACGAAAAAAAAACTAGCGTAATACACAAAATATTGACAATTAAATACGGATAAATATCACCTAGTGACTTTGAAGGACATATTATCCATTAAGAAACAAGGAGAATTTTCAACTCAATTTTTAATTTAGTTTAAACAAAATTATTTCGATTTGACTGTTGTATTTCTTCCATATTTCTAAAATATTTTATATTTTACCTTTACCTTTGATATTTTCAACCGGAACTCCAAAAATTTTCCAGAAATTTGAATCGTAGCCAATAGTCTATTTATATATTCGATCAAAATTCGACAGTTTTGTAAAAATGGGTCACATTTTATTATAGCGAAAATTGTAAGCTGTCAACTTTTTGAGCCGCAATAAATAATAAAAAATATTTTGTAAACATGGAAATAAACTGATTACAAATTTTTGTTCAAACTAATAATTTCGAAATAAACGGAGTAGTATGTTGAGAGTTGTGCTACCCTGCATTAATGTAATCCAACTTATATCTCGTGTTTCAGCTGCATAGTGCTGCCTTTTCCAAATATTTTGTCAGAGTTTATTGATTATGATATGCGACTGGCTCTAGTTGCAAACTGTATCTTACGCTTTTAATTAAAAAAAATAATAATAATAATTTCAAGTTATCCAGATACAAACAAAATATTATGCTTTTGAAACTTTTAATGTTTTGGTATGCACTTCCTTGCTTAAGGCCGTAAAATAATAGGTTTGTTCTAGCAGCGATTTCAAACGGTTTCAAACCGTACGGAGTTTGCGCATAGCCATATAAGCGACGTTTATATCGTTATGCGCAAACTCCGCACGGTTTGAAACCGTTTGAAATCGCTGCTAGAACAGACCTAATAGTTTTTACGCAAAATTCCTAATCATAAAATAAATTAACTTTTCAGGAAAAAATAAATTTTGAGCTCAATCAAGCTCTAGGCATATATTTCGGTATTAAATAAGATATTGGAAGGCCATACCTTCCAAGTTGGAGGAGAAATATGCGATATTCCTTGCATTCTACAAGGATTCAAATTTATCTTACACATTTGAAGACATGCACGCTTTTCTAGACCTAAAGTAAACCATATCAATTAGGGTGTGGATAATTAGTAGCAAATTAAGAAAGCCGTTCGATTTTCGATACCAATGCAGAGAAAAATTTTCCCACACAAAATAATACAGATTTTTTTGGTCCAGATGTAATGGAATATTTCCACTCTATCTAAGATTTACATTTACATAACCAACTCAGCTCTCATTTGACCAGCATTCCTCTCAAAGCTCCCACTGATGCAGGGTTAGTGTGAATCAGCTTGCAAACAAATGCTGGACCGACTTGAGCGATAGAAACAATGTGTTTCTGATCTGAATACCAGGTAAATCTGGTCTCGAAGGGAACTCTTTTACAAGGACGTAGACCTGAGTTTGTTCTCAGCAGAAAACACAATCTTCAGCTGTGTCCGAAATGTTAGTTGTCAAACACAAATCCTGCCGAATTTACTGACCTTATGCAGAAGTCGAAGGAATAGAAGCCATGTAAAGTAAGCATCTGAACTTGTGTTCAAGAATGGTTATTGAGCCTGAATCAGTACTCAGTATATCTAACAGCACAGCAAAAAAAAAATCTGTAGCTGGACTCACGAAGAAATCTGGCAATTCTGACATGAAGTCCTGGATTCGGTTCCATTCCCAACTCAACCTGATTAAGATTACTGGTGAGAATTAGACAAAGCTAAAACTAGGACGAACAACCGGAAAAATATGTTGTTATCCAATCAGGATTAGAGTAAAAGCGTAGGTTTTGATTCCAAGTTTGTACCTCATATCCAGTGCAATTATGAAAACAGAAGAGCAAAGTGACCACAGCCTAAACGCGACTAAACATTCTATTTTTTCCACTTTAAAAAAGTTATTTCTAACGAAATAACAGAACACTAAAACTAAGTAAGACCTAAATAATAAAAATAAAGCTGCATAACAAGAAACGTGGTAAAATTCGAACTAAAGCCAGTCGCGAAATGAAACACAAACACTAGTCGAATTAAAAATATCATAAATAAAATATCACCTTACTTCAGAACTCTCTCTATCTATCTATAAGAAGGCAAGACGTTACTTGTTCCGATATATTTCTCTTCTTACTTAATACCTTTTCATATAATCTATTATTTATTTTTCTACACTACTAGTAACAAAAAAATGTAAAAACACTCCGGTGTCAGATTTGACAATTATTATGGCTTATGTTGTTAGAGTTCCATTGGCTTCGATAAAACGAATCAATCGCTCGAGTCCGACACCGGAGTATTCTCGCAGAACGAAACGATATCACATTGAATTCATTAAAATACCGGAGACAGGTTGAGGGTCAAACTTTGTAGCGTTTTGTTCCGGATGGCCGAGCGATTGGTCCGGGCCGATTTGATGATCTGCAGGACCATCAGCTTGCAGTCGTGGCAGACCACCATCTGTGCACCCTGCGGAAACGGAGTTTTTGAGTCAAAATAAGCTTTATTATCAAAAGAACTTGTTCTTGTCAATAAACCAATACTAAATCTATATAAAATAATTCAAAATCGGTAAATATAATATACAATCATCCGAACACAACACTATAGAATTATATAAAAAAAACGAACAGGCATACCGCAAACAAATGAATCAAATAAGTAAACTGTAGCGTTGTAATTGCATCTGGTTATTATATCGCGATTTTCTCTGTGTATCCGTTAAATTGTGCTATCGATTGTCACAACATTACTATTACGAGTGGATTTCAGTACTCCGACCCGTTTGACAGCAGGCGCCTACTGAAGATGCGCATGAAAATAGGATATATCGAAGGGATATAATTGAAGGCTCTTCTCGTTTGGACTTCCGTCCATGAAGGTGCCTTATGGGAATTAAGTTTCCAATTGCAGGTTGAAGATTGCCAGATAGCATTTTTTTGTTAATATTACAAGGCGTAGTAACACGTATCTTTTGTTAGAGTACCGGCTATGCTGTTGTGAAACATCGTGTGAAAAGCGGTGTGATAATCCTTTTATTTTATAAGGTAGGTTCGACCCATGTGCTTTTTTGGTAAATGGCTAAAAAAAAGCTATTAATAAACGAGGAAAATGTACTTCTGTTTTTAATCCACCCTTTCAATATTAAACATGGTCCTTCTCGCCGTGATGTACTAGCAAGTGAAAAGGTGTAACAGTCTGCACAATAATTACGAGTGTGCCCAAACTCAAACAGCTACTTTTGCTTTGCATTTTTTACAATTTCGAGTTGGGAGGAGACAGCCATTTTGTTACAAGTGGGAGAGTGAAGCAAAAGTCTGCAAAAGGGACTAGAAACTACTGTAAGTCCTTTCCATTATAATTCATTTCTTATTAGTGAATAGGTAGCTTCTATTTTGTTAGATTTAAAAGCAAATTTTCGTGTGGGCGTGTAAACGTACTTTGTTTTTTTATTAAATCATGACCGAAGCAACAAAAAATGAGTTAAAAGTTCTTACAAAAAAGCGGGGCATTATCAAGGGTAAACAAACATTATTTTAAAGTCATTTTGAAACTATAAACGGGTCACTTTCAATTTTGCAACCTAAAGAGGTTGATAGACAAGTAATTTTAGAGTTAGAGAGTCGATTAGAAAAGTTTTCCCCGCTACTTTCGGAGTTTGACGAGGTACAAAATGCAATTGAAATGCTGGTTGATTCTCCTGAAGAGCAATTAGAAGAGAGATCTTCATTTGAAGACATTTGCTTTCAAGTAACTGCTGGGTGTCATTGATGAGTATTATCATACTCACAAAACCGCTAATGCTCAAAATGGAAGCTCACCTAACAATTCAGGGGCTAGTAGTGTTAGCAATATCCAGGATTTACCCATACAAGGTCTTAAGCTTCCACCAATTAATCTTAAAAAGTTTTCAGGCGACTATAAAAATTGGTTGGAGTTTAGAGATCTTTATGAATCCCTTATTCACTCAAATGCATCCATTAGCAATGTTTACAAATTCCATTACCTTAAAGCATCCCTCGAGGGAGGAGCAAGTCAGGTTATCCGAGGCGTGGAAACTACAGATAGTAACTATCCTATTGCATGGGACATGCTGTGTGCGAGGTACGATAATAAAACTGCATTCGTACAAAACCATATTAAATCACTAGTAAATCTTCCTAATTTAACATCCGAGTCCTCCTTTGAGTTACTGAAAATGGTTGATTCCATTTCGAAACATTTACAAAGCTTAAAAACTTTAAATCAACCTACTGAATCATGGGATTCTTTTCTGATCTTCCTTTTGAGTACTAAACTTGACAAAAAAAACTGAGCGTGAATGGGAGGAGAAAAAGGTAATTAGTGCAGATTTAGTCATTAAGAAATATCTATAGTTTGGGAGCAAGCAATCAAGGTTTAAGGCCAAGTTCTGAGTTTCCTACATTACAAGAGTTTTTAGAGTTTTTAAAACGAAAGGCTGATTTACTAGCAGGCCTAAAGTTATATAAATATTCAAAAAATACTTTATCAGGACCGGACAATAAAAATAAAACTAAGCAAGGTTCAAGGGAAAAGAATAATAAATGGGGTGGTTCTAATACATTTTTTACTTTAAATGGTGTTTGTGCCATGTGTAAGGATGCTCATATGATTCAGAATTGTCCTGAATTTTTGAAACTTTCAATAGATTCTAGAGTGGGAAAAATAAAGGAGTCAAAATAGTAAAGAGTGTAGATCTACTCATTCGTGTAAAAGGTGTAAAATGATACATGATACAATACATTTTGAGAGGTCTAATCAAGAGCATACGGAATCGAGTGGTGAAGATAATATGTCAAGGCCAAGTCATGAAAAAGGCCAAGGCACTAACGGTGCAAATTTGAGTTTGTCTAACGGCGTTAGTGACTTCTCCTCACAGATTTTGTTGCAAACGGCAATGATTGAGGTGGTGGATTCATTAGGAGTTCCTCACTTATGTAGAGCCCTATTGGATAGTGCTAGTCAAAGTAATTTAATAACACAGCAGTGCTGTGAGCGATTAGGCCTTGAGTTGGTCAAAAAGTGTGCCAGTTAAAATATAGATGTGAGGTCAAGGTTCAGTCATGCTTTATTTCATTTCAGACAAGCCTATCTTGTGTTGTGATTCCAAAAATTAGCGGTGTTTATCCTCCTTTGCCTATCGTTGCATCTTCGTGGAAAATACCTAAACATATCCGTTTAGCAGACCCTGAATTTGATACGCCTGGAGAAATAGCCATTCTGATTGGCGCGAGCATCTATTTAAATCTTCTGTGCCTAGGGCAGTTTCGTTTAGGTAAAAATCTACCTACGCTCCAAAAAACACAATTTGGATGGGTTTTAAGTGGCAAGTGTGAGTTAGGTGTGCCAGTGCAAAATTTTTAGTGTCATGTCACTACCAATTCAAACATCCAGGAGCAGATTTCTAAATTTTGGGAAATAGAGATTTCACCAACAGAACAGATTATGTCAGCCAAGGAAAGGGAGTGCGAGGAAATATTCAAAGTGATGAGGAGGGTAGAGTTGTAGTGTAAATTCCATTTAAGAAATCACCTGAGTGTCTTGGGGATCCTAGGCAAGGTGCTTTGAAACGGTTTCATCATCTTGAGTCCAAATTTCATAAAAACACTGTCTTTAAATTTAAATAGTGAATTTATAAATCATTATCTCACATGATCGAATGTAAAACCCTGAATTTCCAAAATATCATACTATTTTCCTCATCACGGTGTAGTGAATGAAAAGAGCCAAACAACCAAATTGAGAGTGGTATTTGATGGTTCTACACCATCTGAGACAGGAGTTTCCTTAAATGACCTTCAGCTGGTGGGCCCTGTTTTACAGGATGACTTAATTTCTATTGTCTTAAGGTTTAGGCAACATAATGTGGTTGTTAGTGCTGACATAGTGAAAATGTACAGTCAGATTTTGGTGAAAGAGGAGCAGTGGTGTCTTCAGCGTATTCTGTGGCGTAGTGATCCTAGTGAAGAACTCAAAACTTTCGAATTAAAAACTGTGTCATATGGAACTTCATCAGCTCCCTTTTTAGCGGTAAGGTGCTTAAAGCAACTTGCGTTTGAGAATCTAAATGCATTCCCAAGGTCATCCAAAGTCATCGACAAAGACTTCTACATGGACGACATGTTAACTGGAGTAGAAACTGTTAACGAAGCTATACAATTGTGTAACGAGGTGTCTTCTATCATGAGTTCTGGCGGCTTCGAACTTCAAAAATGGGCTTCAAATAGTAAGGAAGTTCTGAATCATATTGAGTCAAGATCGTCTACTTCCATTGTGTCATTAGGAGACGGAGGTCACCCCAAAACACTTGGTTTATACTGAAATTCTGAAGAGGATCATTTAAAGTTTCATATTAGGATTGATGATACATTAAAATATGCCACAAAGAGGCCAGCTTTTTCAAGTATAGCAAAACTTTACGACCCTCTAGGCCTGGTGAGTCATTGTGTTATAACTGCCAAGATTATGGTTACTTAACTTATATTGGGATGATACTCTCCCGTCAGATCTGAATTCTAAGTGGTTTCAATTTAAGAGTGAGCTTTCAGACTTTAAACTATTTAAAAATTCCTAGGCAAGTTTTGTGTATGAATCCTATGGAAATCCAAATACATGGCTTTGCAGATGCTAGTCTGGAAGCATATGGCGCCTGTCTTTACTGAAGGGTATGCGCTGGTAAATAAGGCAGCTTCTTCTAATACAATGGTTTACTAATTAAACTTTACAATTATTACACAAATTCTTGGTAATTCTACAATCAAAAATGAGAAATGTAACTTTCGCTTTCTAGTCTGAAAGCTGTCTGACAGCAGCATAGAATAGTATATTATTTTATATGGAGGAAAAGTGATAGTTTTCATGGCGCGCTCGTGTTTAACAGCCGAACGGAGTGAGGCTGGTAATAGAGAGCAAGCCATGAAAAGTAACTTTTCCTCCAAATAAAATATGCTGTTTTTTCTTCAAATGTCGACAAATTAATGCAAAAACATCTCTTTTTAATAGTAATAATAACTAATTATTATTAAAGATAAATGGGTTCGCAAGGCGGCTTAGACCGGTGTCGGTCAATAGGCACAGGTTGTTGCTATAGTAATGTAACATGAAGCTGTCAGTGGACACTGTCAACAATAAACATTTTTTTTAAGATTGCATCTCCGATTGCGTTTTAATTCCGTATTAATAAGCAGTTATTAAGTAAGTTCGATTAAATAATAACCAATTTGTTCCTAAATTAGTGATTTTTAGAAATGCAGTCACAAATTGAGTGATAAATACAAATTGTAGTTTAGTAAGTCTTGAGTTGTGCCGCTTATTTTGTTGTCTGTTTGTATTGTATCTATGTTGCTATGATAACACTTTTACCTCTGCCGGCGGAAAAGTGAAAAGTAAAGCTCCGGCGGAGGAAAAACGAAACTTCACGGCCGCCTACACAGTCGAGTAGTGACGGATTTACTGACGTTTGAAGAAAAAATACATTACAGGGAGACAGCGGTACGATCTCGATTCGTTTCGGATAGCGCGTAGCGGTGGCGCTGTATTCAAATAATATGAATTGATGGCAGTAATATTGCTTAGAGAAATAATGGCGTGTAATTTTGAAAACTTAAAATAATTTACACGTATGATCGTACATACCGCCGACCTTGAAACATAAACTTGTTTCAACAAAGAATTTTAAATCTAATACACAAAGTTATATGTTTAAACATAAGACAAGTTGAATAGAATTAAAATAAATAAGTAACTAACTTTAACGTTAACTAACACTATTGACAACGAATAAAATCTAGTAGTTTACAAAAGATCCTATGGATCTTAATTGAAAACGTTGTAATACAAATCTACGACAGTTTTTGGCATACAAACACATAATAACTAATACTAACTTATATTATTGGTTTGTAAATTGTCACTTTCGGGAAGAGGGCATAGCTTACTTAATGGGCGCTTAGCACAAGTTCCGTTACTAAACCGCACAGTAACCACTCTTGTTATATTGTCACGCCCAGGGTATACCTCGATCACTCTGGCCATCTTCCAATGAAGAGGTGGTACATTATCGTCTTTCACAATAACCAAGTCTCCGATGGCTAAAGTTCTCGATGCTACTTAACTCCATTTTTGTCGATTTTGTAGCTCCGACAAGTACTCTCGGGATCAGCGGTTCCAGAAGTGTTGAGTAATCTGTTGGATTCTTCGGTAGTGACTACGACGATTTTGCAGTACTTTTGTGACATCAGGATCGGGCAGAGATACCAACGGTCTTCCAAACAAAAAATGGCCTGGTGTCAACGGCAATAAGTCATCAGGACTGGCCATTGGACTAATGGGTCTGGAGTTGAGTATTGCTTCGATTTGCTGAAGTATGGTAGTGAAGTCTTCATAGTCAAGTATTGTGTCACCGATCACGCGTTTCAAATGCGTCTTAAAACTCTTGACTCCGGCCTCCCATAAACCACCAAAATTTGGTGCACGAGGTGGAATAAATTGCCAATTTACTCCATCGTTTGCCAAAATTCTTTAATTCAGAGTTAGCACCTGTAAAGTTTGTACCATTGTCCGAAAAAATGTTTAATGGTTTACCTCTTCTAGAGACAAATCGGCGTAAAAACGCTAAAAACGCCTCACTGGACAGGCTTGTTACGAGCTCCAAGTGTATCGCTTTCGTTGCCATACACACAAATACACATACATAAGCTTTGATGGGCTTATAATATCGTGATTTCCTGTCCCTTAATATAAAAAATCCAGCATAATCGCAGCCAGTATTTAAAAAAGGAGTATATTGTTTAAGACGCTCAGAGGGTAGATTACCCATTAAACAAATATAAGGTTTAGGTTTAGTTTTAAAACAGATTATACACTTATGAACAATGCGTCTTGCTAAGTTTCTGCCTGCAATGGGCCAGAAATTTTCTCTTACAGCGTATAAGAGTTGTTGAGGACCGCAATGAAAAAGATGGTTATGTTTATTAACTAGGATCAATTCTGTTAATTTATGCTTATTATATATAAGAATTGGATGTTTTTTCGAGAAGGGTAATTCTGATTGCTGCAATCTGCCGCCTACTCGAATAATGTCATTGTCTAGAATTGGAGACAGAGAGAGCACACTACTAAAGTTACTGACCCAACCTTTATTTTTTAAGTCATTTAACTCTGTACGGAATGATTGTAATTGAGACATTTTTATCAATGTAATCATAGCTTCATCTGTTTCTTTACATTGCAGCTCACCGGTTATACGATTACTCTTATTTTTTAGATTGAAAATAAATCGTTTGCAGTAAGCAATAACACGTTGCAATTTTATTAAACTTGAAAATTTATCAAAGATATTCCAATTATTTTTTTCCACATTAAAATGAACTTGAATTTTTTGTTCCGGAATTTCCTCATCAACAGAAAAACAAATCTGTGGCCAAGCTGATTTATTTGATTTTAACCAATAAGGACCTCCAAACCAAAATTCGTTATTAATTAATGATTCCGCAGAAACACCGCGAGAAATTAAATCCGCAGGATTCTCAGAAGACCTTACGTGAAACCAATTTTCGGCATTTGTTTTTTCCAGTATATAAATCACTCTATTCGCGACAAACTTTTTCCAGCGATCTGTGGAACCCTTTATCCAACATAAAGTTATTGTCGAATCACTCCAATAAAAAATGTTTTGAAACTCAATTTTTAAAGATTCTTTTATTCTTTCACCCAGTTTACAACCTAAGACCGCGCCAGCTAATTCTAGTCAAGGTATAGTTACCGGTTTTACTGGAGCAACTTTACTTTTTGCCGTTAACAATCTACTAGTACATTCACTATTCCCTAATTCGTATCGAATGTAAGCACATGCCCCATACGAGCTTTCTGACGCATCAGAAAAAATATGAAGTTCTATAGAACTAGGATTAATAGCAAAAACATGTCTTGGGATTTTTATTTTATTGAGAAACTCTAACTCTTTACAAAACGAGATCCACCTTTCACGGATAGGACCTAAAATTTGTTCGTCCCAAGAAAATTTAGATTTCCACAGCATTTGCATTATAATCTTTGCACGAATTATTATTGGACCTAAAAGTCCGAGAATATCAAAGATTGTAGACAATATTGACCTTTTTGTAATATTTGAATATTCAGAAAATACTTTAACTTGATATTCGATAGTATCATTATGAGCATTCCAAAAAATGCCTAAAGTCTTATTATTTTCGTCTTCTCCCAAATGCAAAATGCTGACATCCAGAGAAGAATCAATATTAAATTGTTTAAACAATTCTTTTTTATTCGATAAATATTTGCGTAACTGAAATCCAGCACTTTTTAGAATTTTACTAACATTCTTTTGAATTTCAAGAAGTTCAGATTCAGAATCAGACCCACAAAGAAGATCATCAACATAGAAGCAATTTTTAATAATATTGCTTGCCACGGGATATTTTTTCTCATTATCAATAGCCAATTGCACTAAACATCGAGTAGCTAAATATGGAGATGACGCTAAACCGTAAGTTATAACATTTAATTCATAACACTTTAAACTGTCATCTGGTTGTTCCCTCCAAAAAATTTTCTGAAATTGGCGGTCTGTCTCGTCAACAATTATCTGGCGATACATTTTTGAAATATCGGCGTTTAAGACGTAAGCATGTTTTCTAAAATTTAAAATAACGGTTAACAAATCATTTTGTACCGTAGGTCCTACATGTTGGATATCATTTAAAGATAATCCACTATCGGTGCTAGCTGAACCGTTAAAAACCACTCGTAAACGAGTGGTTACACTAGTCGTTTTTATTACCTCATGATGGTTTAAGAAATATCCAGTTTTTTCACAGTCAGAAAAATCTTCTATATTTTCTGAAATTAAAGACATATGTCCCAGCCTCTCACACTCCCGCATAAAATCAATGTACTGGTTTTTAAGATCGCTGTTTTTTGATTTTTTGATAAACGTCGCTCTAAAAATTGAAAAGCTCTAATCGCATTTTGCTTTGACTCACCGAGTTGTTCCTTATTTTCTCGAAAAGGAATCTTGACTACAAAACGCCCATCCTTATTTCGACTAAAATTATCTTTAAAATGTGATTCACAAAAATCATCCTTTTTGCAGATATTATCACACTGTTCAATTTCCCAAATTTTTGTTTATTTCTTCCTCCGCTGTCAAAAATAGTGAAATACTTTTGTCAAACATTAAAGGAAAGCTTAATTCGCCACCCAAAATCCAGCCCAATTTAGTAGATTGCAGCGTTAAATTTTTACTTAACTTAATTTGACCCGATAATAAGATTTGGTAAAATAAACCAACCCCACATAATATATCTATGTCATTTTTTATATTAAAACCGGGATCTGCTAGCTTTATATCCCTAGGGATATTCAAGAAACTGCAATCGAAACTAATTACTGGCATAGGCCGTGTAATTTTTGGTAAAATCAAACACGATATTTCTTGTGAAAATGTACCCAAATGAGAACGTAAAATTAGACTTATTTTGTAATTTGACACAACAGTTTCTATATTACCAACCCCTGTAATTGAAACATTCGTCTTTTGTTTACTTGTCCCCAATTTATTGCAAAAGAATTCAGTTACAAAGTTAGATTGTGAACCGGGATCTAATAAGACTCTTGCCTTAACAATTTCGTCATTTTTATTTAGAATAAAAACTTCAGCAGTAGATAACAAAGCGTATTTATTAAACTGTTGTCCTAACAAAGACAATCTCTGGGAGGACGATTGCTCTACTTCATCCAACAGTTCCTTGTCGTGAACGTCGCACGAGGAATCGTCTGTCGTAGCTTGATTCACCGCTGTAATTTGATTTCCGTCGGCTTGCTCCACGTCGCCAACGCTGTTGCCGCTTGTTTGGGTTTCTCGATCAGGCCTACTAGGTTGACTAACGTCTACATCGGGACGTTTATGTAAAATCGAATTAATGCATTTGGAACAATTTTTACATGGAGGTTTTGGACATTGTTGAACCGTGTGACTAGGATTTAAACACTTCACACATAATTTCAGTCTATTTACTTCCAAATTTCTTTTTCCTACGCCAAACTTACAAAATGTGTTACATTTAAAAATGGAATGAAACCCTTTACAGTAAAAACACATAAACTTTTTATTATTACCTGTCGTTACGAAAGAATCAACCGTATGTTTATTTTTCTTGTAATCAAATTTAAAAGTCTGCCGATTATTATCTCCTCTTACAACCTGTAATTTTTCGACGAGTTCACATTTTTCTTTCAAAAAATCGTTTACGTTAGACATGGTGGGTAGTTCTTCGCCATATTTATACGCTTCCCAGTCGCGTCTAGTGCGACTGTCAAATTTACTGGTTAGCAAATAAACTAGCAAAGGAGACCAGTCCTTAGTGTTTTGCCCTAGTGCGCAAATTTTTCGTAAATACATCAAATAGGTTGCGTAAATCAGTATATGATTCGCTATTAAGAGCAGGTGCTTCAAACAGCGCTTTAATGTAATTAAAAATTATCAATTTATTATTTTGATATCGTTGTGTGAGCAAGGAAAACGCTACGTCATAATTTTACTCTGTGACTGGTATCGATTCTATTAACTGTGCTGCCTCACCTGTCAAATGAGCACGCAAATAATAAAATTTTTGAACACTGTCCAGTGATTCGCTTTTATCGATTATCGAAACAAAGGCATCTCTAAATTCCAACCATTTATTGTGAGAACCAGAGAACATTGGCAATTTTAGCTCAGGTAACTTTACTGAAACCGTACACTCCCGAGTACTATTTCTAGAAGCAACAGACACATTGCTTTTAAGCGAAGCCTCACTATTGGCTCGGCTATTGGTACCAACCTTACGGGCTTCAAACTCTGAAACAAATACAGTAGCTTGCGAAATGGCGTCAAAATAATCATTTTCAAATGAATTTAACTGTTTTTTTTTTCAATTTCTACATCACTCAACGGAATGAGCATTTCAATCTCATCCTGACATGCTACAAATTCATCAAAAATAGGTTGAATTTTATCCAATCGGGGGGCACTAATTTCCGTGGATTTAAGCTCAGTAAGATTTTCAGAGTCAAAAGTTTCAAGATACTTTCGAAACCTAGTCAAATTGGACTTAATTTTACCTCTTTTAAATTTGTAATTTAGTTAAGTCTTCTGACATTTTCATTTTAAAAATATACAAACAACCAAAGAAATATTATCAAATAATTTCTAGACGAATCGTGTCAGATATCAGTCAAAAAGTATGTATGTACAGCAAATCAAAATACTCTTACTCAGTTTTCCGGCCTGGAACTGCGCTTATAGAATTACCAAAACCAACTACAGGTGATCGTTGCCACAACTTGTCAACGCCGCGTTGAACGTTGTACATCGGATCGGACATCGGCTCTTCGTCCAAACCAAAATGAACGCTCTCGGCCTTGATTATTTACTTCAAGAAATTCTACCTTATCTTGCTTGCCATGTGGCTCGAACAGGACCAAAATGAAGGGTATGCGCTGGTAAATAAGGCAGCTTCTTCAAATACAATGTTTTACTAATTAAACTTTAAAATTATTACACAAATTCTTGGTAATTCTACAATTAAAAATGAGACACGTAACTTTCGCTTTCTAGTCTGAAAGCTGTCTGACAGCAGCATAGAAAATACATTACAGGGAGACAGCGGTACGATCTCGATTCGTTTCGGATAGCGTGTAGCGGTGGCGCTGTATTCAAATAATATGAATTGATGGCAGTAATATTGCTTAGAGAAATAATGGCGCGTAATTTTGAAAACTTAAAATAATTTACACGTATGATCGTACATTTACATTAGATGTATCAATAAAAATAGTCAAATTAGTATGACTTTATTATGTGCCAAGAGTAGGGTCGCTCCCTTGAAGTCAGTCACCATTCCAAGACTAGAGCTTTGTGCAGCTTTGCTTTTGGCCAACTTAATACAAAAGGTAAAGCTCTCTCTCACTGTATCAGTAAATTCTTGTTTTCTGTGTAGTGATTCGACTGTGGCGTTGCGCTGGATCCATACACCTCCTAATGTTCTTCAAACATTTGTCGGGAATAGAGTAGTCCAAATACAATCTTTGACTTCGTCCTCAGATTGGAATCACTTTCGAACAGCAAGTAATCCAGCTGATGTTCTATCTCGGGGTGTGCGTTCTAGTCAAAATCATGATTTGGAACTGTGGTGGAATGGTCCGAAGTAGCTTTCGTTGCCTCAATCTTCTTGGCCTAAATCTAACTTTCAGCCTCAAAGTAAGGTCCCTGAGTTGAGTAAACAGACATATGTGTTGAAAATCGAGTTTAATGCTTTATTTTCCTTTAATAGATTTTCTAACTTGTCTAGACTAAAAAGACCCATGGCGTATTGCCTCCGATTCATTTCAAATTGTCGTTCAAGAGTCAAAGATAGGAGTCCTCTTTCAGCTTCAGAATTAAGTATGTCATTAAACAAACTAGTGTACCTATCACAACAGGAGTCATTTCATGCAGAAATCGAAGAATTAAAGAAGTTTTCTGTTCTTAAAGGTAAAGGACAGTTGTTACAGCTAAATCCTTTCTTAAATCACGAAGGAATTATGAGGGTGGGAGGGGGACGCCTACAATTCTAAAATTTTCAATATGAGAAAAAATTTCCTGCAGTTCTTTTTAGTGAGCATCCTTTAACCAAGCTTTTGTTCTTGTATGAACATCTATACGTGAGAGCTATTGGCCTTTACGAGGCAGAAATTTAGCTCGTAATGTTGTACATAAGTGTGTGAGATGTTTTAGAACTAGACCAACTTCAAAACATCCGATTACGGGCAAGTTACCAAAGTAACTTCTGCTCCTCCTTTCTATAATGTAGGTGTTGATTATGCGGGACATCTACTTATGAAAGATAAAAAGGGTAGAGGGTGTAAGAAATTAAAGTGTTATATTAGTGTATTTGTTTGATTTGCCACTAAGGCCATGCATCTTGAATTAGTGACGGAGTTAACTAAGGATGCATTTTTAGCTACCTTCAAGCGATTCATAGCTCGAAGAGGCAAACCCTTAAATGTATATTCCGATAATGGAAACAATTTTGTGGGTGCGCGCAATAAGCTTGAACAGTTAGGTGAGTTTCTAAAGAGCGAGGAGAATCTTTTATTAGAGTTAGTTGCAAATCAGGGTGTAAACTGGCACTTCATTCCAAGTATGTCGCCTCACTTCGGGGGTATTTAGGAAGCCGGGGTAAAATCTTGTAAGGCTCATTTGGGGTAAAATCTTGTAAGGCTCATTTAAAGAGGGTTTTGGGAATCGCATGCCTAACCTATGAGGAGTTATCTACAATTTTATGCGAAATAAAAGCTATCTTAAATTTCCGACCTCTTACTCCTGTTTTTTCTGATCCGAACGACACAGCCCTCACCCCTTCCCATTTCTTGCTTGGGAGATCTCTCATTGCAGCAACTAAAACAACACTTTTGGACCAGGTAGTCTCTTGAGTATATCAGTGAACTACAGATACGCAGCAAGTGGCAGACCAATAATGACGTTCTTCAGACCGGGGCGCTGGTGTTAGTTAAGGACGACAAAACTTCCCCTGTACAATGACCATTGGGGAGAATCATCTCAGTTCAACCGGGTCCCGACAAGATAGCAAGAGTAGCGTGCATCAGAATGGCCAAGGGAGTAGTAAAACGTTCCTTCTCCAAGATTTTTCCGCTGCCTTTGGACAGTGAAGTGGATAAGGCATCGCAAAGTGATCTTTGTTAACTAGACCAACTGAGAGTGAGTGCGAAGTTTGCGACCGACTTTCTATTAAATTTTAAACAGTAACTATGGAAAATGCTACGAGTCTGCGACACATTTTTCATAATTTTGTATGCCGTTTATTTCGATATATTGTTGAAGGCTTGTCCCTTAAAGGTGGGGGGCATGTCTAGAAATATGATTTATATAACACAATCCGACAACGTGGTCTGCACTTTGGCAACGCCACTGAAATGCCTGCCGAGTGAAAGGTGATGTGCGACGTATGTCTTCCGTACGTTAAAGCGGAAAAGGGTGAACAGACTAACGGGGACTTGTCGACGATAGACTTTAATGTTAGAAGCCGAATGTATTGAAGTTAGGTTGACGTTTTTATATAGATGAGTTTTAGATTGGAGTTGTTAAGACAGATAAGATGAGGAAGGGTTGGACGTTCAAGCAATTAATAAACGATGAAAATGTAGTTCTGTTTTTAATCCAAGTTTTTAATATCAAACAAGGGTCTTTCCGAGGGACTGATTTATTTTGGGGAATTCGTTCCTTGAGCAGGAGCCCGCCGTCTTATCCGAAGTGGACCAGACCGAGAGTTTTGTGGAGAAAGTGATCTTCCCAGCTTAGAGGTTCACCTAGCCCATCTACACTAGAGTCCAGTCCCGTAGCTTTTCACATACGGATGGCTGAAGGTATCGGCGAGTCCTGGTAAGATCTATTTAAATTATTAAGTGTTAGCCCTACCTGTATCTATAATTTAGTTCTTGCTCTATCGTGCTAATACCCTAAATTTTCCTAGTGAGAACTCTAAAGACAATTACCGACAAGTATATTCTGAAATATTACTTTAAGATATACTGAGGTTCAGTTATCTAACCTTATCTAGGGTTATTTTTTGTAAAAGGCAGTCCTCTAAAGCCCTGCCAACATTTTATCGCTTTCATTCTCGTTAATACTTAAAAATATGCTAGAAAATTGGGGCGTTTAGGTTATTTATGCTAAGTTTATTGTATCTGCTTGTCAAACTCATGGCAGAAAATTTTTTAAAACTATTTGAACCTTTTTATTGATATCGGTAGAACTGAGCTCAACTCTCCTCCTATTTATTTTATTTAGTAAATCCCTTTTAGTTTAGCATTTTGAAGGCATTTTAGAAATCTTCTATATTTCAGCTGCCAAGGGAATAAGCTAAGCGTAGTTTAGTGGATATTTATTCCCTAATTTCCACATATAAATTGTTACATATTTAAGCAATAGTAACCGGGTAATATTAAAATATTCTTTTAAAGATAACTCCTCTCGTTAAGCAGTATCGAGGTAATTTATTGAGATTTTATATAGTAATTAGTACTATAAATAAATAGTGCTAATTTTTAATTTGAAGTTTATTCGCAGTGAGTGGTACTAATTGATACTTGATTATTGTAATTTCTAGTGTTAAGAGTGTCAAGATGAAACTTAATTACAATAGCAATTAATATAATGGTAATTTGAACATTATTTACCACCAGTGACACAAATCTCTGACATTCCATAATTTTTTTTAGCATAATATTAACCATTAGTAATCAGAAAATCTTCTAAATTTTAAGAAAGTAGAATATTCTACCCAAGTAGTATTTTTTTTTAAATAAACTGGTTGTTTGTATTCCTGGTGTTTATTGTGGAAACTGTATTTAGGCTATAATTCCATCTCATTCTATATTTTTTTACGATCTTTCATAGATCATTTTTTCTAAATTTTATTATCCGATTTTCAGATAGATAGAATTTCTAATAAATTTCTAGCAGAAAAAAATTAGTGACGCCCCGCCCGCTCTAACTGCCATAAACTTTAACCCACCCTTTAGAAAAGGACAAAACTACAAACGGCTGAGTGAGTCAGGCATATGTACAGCTGAATGAGTGGTGAGCGAAGAAAGCTGGTTATAGTCCTTTAGAAGTAACTTGGATGTTGCGAATTTGGGGAGTGAGAGCTTGAATAATTTGTGGGAAAATAGGTTTTTGGATATTTTTATTGATGCAGACTTAAATTTGAGGGCCACATAAACGTGCTTAGTTCGAGGCTCGCTTCAAACTGCTAAGCAGTTATGAGTCATAAACCACTTTTGCTTATGCACGGTATACTAACATTACTGGCCTTGTTTATTTTGGAGTCTGTTTGCTTATTTATAATAGTGGGCAACTATTGAACCACTTACCAATCCACTTAAAGCGGATGCAGAATGATAAATGGGTTAAAAGAGGAATTAAGAGATTGCTTGTTTCCAGTGTCTATTATGGCGTGCCCAAGTTTCTTGGGGAAAACTTTTAATGTATTTCGTAATTGTAAACGTGCATATGGGTCTAGATGGAGTTCGGAATTATGTGTATACCTGTTATTTTATTTTGTATGTTTTATTTTTGTATAAATGATATTTTGTATCTGAGTGCTTTGTCTATAGGAATTGTTCCTTGACAATAAAACTTGATTCGATTTGATTTAACTTAACAGCTGATCACGTAACTCAATAGCGACCCTTTTATGTCACCGCCGTAGATTTTGCGGGTCTGTTTCTAATTAAGGATGAAAAATTGCGTAAAATTGCGTAATCGCGCAATTATTATTATTTTTATATGTTTCACGACCAAGACTTAGAGGCAGTTGGAGGTCTTGGAAGTTAACCCTCTCTTAGTACTCTGAAGCGATTTGTATCTAGCTGTAGATTTTGCAAAACAATTTATAGCAACAACTGAACAAATTTTACCGGTACAAATAACGAATTGAAATCAATTATAAAGAAAATTACCGAGGAACCACATTTTTTATTAAAAAACGCAATTAGTTGCAATTTTATTCCACCAGGGGCTCCCAATCATGGAGGTCTCTGGGCAGCCGCCGTTGGAGCGCGCTAAATATTATATAATTAGGAAAATCGGGAAGAGCCATTTTACGTTGGAAAAACTTTCCACTTTATTCGCCCAGGAAGAAGCAGTAATGAATTCCGCTCCTATCACTCCCAGATTTTCCTGTTTAACCGCGTTCATTTTTTGATTGACACATCTTTACTACCTATTCCCGAACATGACCTTACAGACTTACCAGAAAATCGGTTAAGCCACTTCAAAGCACTGCAAGAAATGTGCGAAGTATTTTGAAAAAATGGTCAAGGGATTACCAGCTTAATCTCCAACAGCAACGCTCCAAATGTAAAACAGCCGCAGCGGCATCTCTAAAAAAGTAATGGAAGTTCATTGAGGAGACGATAATCTCATACGCGTGGTTACTATGAAAGCTGCAAATGCAATAACTAGCCGTCCAGAAGCTGTGCATGTCGCCAACCAAGTGTATATTGTGCTTGAAAAACTGGAGTTTTCAAGGGCCGCCGGTATGTGGAAAACCACTTGTACCAGACGTGGCAAAGCTGCACCTTCCCGAAATCGAAGAAGAATCGCCCTCTTAGAAGCAGGGGCCATTTTTCTATAAAGATCTATAACTTGTTCTTCAATAAATCAACCAAATTTGCACTGGCACGAAAACTATTTAACATTAATAAATTACCTTCAGTCTGTCCACTACTCTAGACGTTCTACCGACAGTAGCGGCGCTTGTGCGAAATTTTGAGAGGGCCGGGGTGGCCTGAATAGATCCCGGATCGCTGATAGTACTAGTCTCCATTAGACCCGATGGAGACTTGCTGACGTCGGGGCTACTGTCTTTCGAGAGAACGCCCGAGGAGCTACCGCTGATGTTCATTTTACTGATGAAGGACCGTGTTATGGAGTCTCTAAAATAATAAAATCGTAATAATCACTAAAACAAAAATTAGTGAAAAAATTACATTCACCAATTCCCTGAATTAATGGTCTCAAGCGTTTATCATTTTGTGTATACTCACGAAAAAAATATTTTAGTGTAGCTTCAACTTACTTGTTTATATTACACGTTTGTTTAGTTCTACCTACCTCGGTTCTTCCTCAGGAGTACACATTATACTGGGGCTTAGCAAAACAACAGGAACACCGCTGAAATGTTCCATTGGAATGTTCATTTTGGAATAACATTTGGTACATACCGTCCGCTTACAGAGCGTACAACGCTGGCCCCATGGTCCAAATATACCAAATCTGGAAGACATTTTATTTATTTATTTATGCATCGCAGTAGCCATTTACAGTTGCATTTCCTATGGCCTAATATCTAATATCACAGTGAATAAAACTCAAATATTCATCATAGCATATGATGCCTATATTTAGTTTCTAATCCTTAGACGTTACCAAAAAGAGCTTTCGTTTAATACTTTGTACAAACTATGTTGGCTGCTGGTATCTACTAGATCTAAGCGACCAAACTATTTATTAAAATAGCTATACATTCCGTAGAATAGATTTTCTACTTGTACAGGGTGTTCACGCATACTGTCCCCCCCTTTAACTTTGTTAATTTTTAAGCTACAAAAAAAATAAGAAACAAAATTGTAGGGTTTTTATGTAGTTTTTGCACACGTAAAGAAAAAAACCAAAAAAATGTATAGTATACAGGGTAGATCAAAAAGAACCACTTTTTTTAATCTAGCCCCCTTTTTTATTCGATTTTTCGATTCTACCTAAAATTCTAAGGATTTTTAATGTAACACACTAGATGCCTATCCTAATACTTTAGGAGTTATTGACAGTTGAAGTCGCTATTTTTTAATTATAATAATATTTCTTTAATCATTTTAAAAACAGAAGATACAAAAGCACTACTCGAAGCAATGAGGTCGAATTGAGGAAACTCAATATTTACACCTCAATGACTTCAAAAGCTAAACAAAAAGTTATATTCTTAGGTGGCTGTTGCCATAAGAAAATAAAAGAACAAACGAAATAGCGACTTCAACTGTCAATAACTCCTAAAGTATTAGGAATAGGCATATAGTGTGTTACATTAAAAATCCTTAGAATTTTACGTAGAATTGAAAAATCGAATAAAAAATGAGGGCTAAATTTAAAAAAATGTTTCTTTTTGATCTACTCTGTATACTGTACAATTTTTTGTTTTTTCCTTTACGTGTGCAAAAACTACATTAAAAACCCTACAATTTTGTTTTTTATTTTTTTTTGTAGCTTAAAAATTAACAAAGTTAAAGGGGGAGGACATTATGGGTGAACACCCTGTACAAGTAAAAAGACCTCCACGTACATCACTTTAAAAAAATGCAACATATCAGGATCGGTTAACAATTCTAATTCAACCCCAGTGCAACGTAAGCATGTATCAAAACTTAAACCTGGAAAAGTGTAATAATGAGCAGGGTCTAATTTATAAGTGTTAATATATGTTTTTCTAAAATTTTCGAAAACAGCTGCAGTAACACATTAGATTTTAAATAAGTCAGAATATTCACCAACCGAATTACACTCTAAACAAATTAAATGCAACTTTAGCTCTATAATACTCTTTTTCGCAAATCTGTTCATATGTTTTAATATAAGAATTTTCCTTATTTGGTAAATTTACCTCATTTAGTTTCAAATAGTCGTCGATATATTTACATGGATAAACTCATTTTTGATGAATATATTTAAATTTTTCATTAACTTTTAGATATGTGTTTTATTTCTTGTATTCATTTGATATCTTTTAAAAGTCTCAATAATAATAAAAGACACGTCTTAATTCTCTAGGAACAATCTAATAGTTGTAAATAGTTGCACCCTTGGGGTGGATAAAAGTCAAACTTTGGGTAAAACATTAACTTTCAAAACTTACGCTGAACCCTTTCAATTTTCGTCTATAAAAGTCAGTATACAGCAGAAGCAATTTAATATGGCTTGGAGAAGTGAAATATGGCCAGCTGTAGTTAATGTGTCAAGGTTTTTCGTGAAAAGGAGGATGCCACTGCAGCTGACAGAAAGAATAGATCCTCAGAATGCTCTATTAAAGGACCATCGAATAAAAAGTCCTTAAATGTGTACTACCATGGCACAAGAGGGCTGAGGACTAAGACCGAGATGTTATTCTGTTGGAAGATTATGATATAATCGCAGAGACGGCGTTCTGGCTGAGTGATGGTATATGCAATTCTGAGGCAATCCTAAGAAAGGATCTAGATGCAACTACTTTACATGGAGATGGGGTGGTTATAGTTATTAACGTATTCTAGGTTAGAATGCTTAATACCTAAGTTTAAGATTTAAAATGAGATGATTTTATTATCAGTTGTCTACCTCCACCTAACAGTCCAGTGGCAGACTGACTTTTTTGATATGTGAATCGTTTAATAACAATATCAAGCTCTTAATTGTGGGCAATTTCAATCTACCCGATTTTGAAACCAATATTTCCGAAAAAAGTAACTAGTGGCTTTCTGTACATTCAATAAGTTGGGACAATATAATAATATATCAAATTTTACGTCTAGAAAGCTCGACCTAGTTTTGCCCATCTTTGTTGTTGAGGTTAATAGAGATCAAAATCCTCTTATAACTGAGGATAATTATGACCCATCTTTAAGAATTCATTTTTTATTGCTATATATTGAAAAATTTGATAATAAAATACAGTTTAACTTTATCCACTATAGCAAACGGGTTTTAAACTTCTTTATGAAATGATTAAGGATAGGGACTGATCTCTCCTTGAAGACATAAATGAAGTTGTTTGTTGTTTGGATGCTGTCTGTGAACAGATTTAATCTTGTATTAATCAGTGTGTTTCTAAGAAAGTAATTAATAAAATTAAAAAGAAAACCCGTTTCAATGCTCTAATAAAGAGGAAATGGACCAGTGATGACCAAGTTATAAAATACAATGTTCTTCGTAGCAGTATTAAAATTCAAACTAAACTGGAATAGAGCCAGTACAGATCCACACACTTTCTAGACATTTTTTAAGGCTAAAAAGGCAACAGGTATTTCAAAAATCATACAGCACAATGGCTTTGAACTTTGTGACTCGAAAGGCATTGCTGACACGTTTGCTGGTTTCTTTCAGGCTGTATTATATCCCTCTTCATTAAAATGCATCAATGATGATGATGTAACGGAATATTAGCTTATTCCGCTCCACTAAATTCAGTTCAATTATGAATGATTTTTGATGTTTGGGATTTGAGTCGCCAGTGACATCTATTCGCGAATGGGTATATTTCGTGCAAGTAATTATTTAAGAAGTACAAGTACGCTGTTTTATACCTACAATTTGTGGATTTGTTTCACTGTAGATTACTATATTTAGTAGTGACATCTATTAGTGAATGGGCTTATCTAGTCTGATTGGTAATTGGGGAGCGCAGTACGCTATTTAATGCCTACAATTTATGAATTTAATTTACTATAGATTACTATATTTAGTATATATTGGGTATTTCTTTGGTTTGACGTCGCGTGACCTATAGTGGTAGTCACATGATATAAATTATCCAATTAAAACATCAAAAAGCATAAATTAAATTTTGAAAGCGAGGTCGTTTCTTTGTGGCGACGACGCTTGATGGGTAAGTGCTAATTTTTAATCTTGAAATATTTAATTCATCTTGCAATATATTTCACTAATTCTTTCATTTTTAAATACATAATTAATAATTGTTTCTGATTCTCTTAAATGTATTTAATCAAAGCAAGGATTTAGCGTTTTTATATTACACTTTCAATTAACTTACGTCTTCAATAATCTTAATTTTTGTCGTGACCGTTGGGTTAGGATACCGATTTATTGGTGAATAATTTCATCTCTCATTAGTCAAATTAATGTAATTTGAAAGAGGTTTAGTCCAAATTTACAGAGAACGTAATTATTTCATCGTTTAGCAGTCACGCACATTATTTTACGTATTTCCATTCGAATTGAACAGTATTATTTGGGGAATTCTCGGAGTAAATTCTATATATTCCTGCAAAGGTAGTACATTGAATTTTCAGTAGAATTTCTCCGAATTTTCCCTCATAGTTTTACTGGTTTTAATATTTTTGCTTTTCAGGCTCATTTAACAAAATTTTCAGTTTATTTGTTACATCAAACATATAATTATTAGCACACATAGCCCAGTCTCGTCTCAACACATTCAAGTTATCTGTTATTTAGATTTGCCGAGAGTGAGTAATTGGAACGTAATTCCATAATTTTCTTTTGAATTTTAAATTTCAGTCATTATTTCTTTTGAATTTCATATTTTAAAGTAAAGAAAAGGACATCTTGAGTAACAGTACTTATTTATAGTTTTTGCCCAACTTAAAATTGTAATTTAAATTTCTGATTATATCTGTTTTAACTAGTAAATTTTCAGTTTGTTGATTGCTTCCTCACATGTGTAACAGTGTCACTGATGTTCACATGACACTTCCCTGAATATTATTTAATTAGCGATATACATTGGTCTAAGACTAGGTTATTTTCTCTTGCATGTATTCAACATTGGCGGGAAGAAAACATCGTCCTTGGTAAGTCGCAGGTGTTCGTCCACTTACTGTGTGCTCTGAGGGATTCGATAAGATAAGAACGAAGTGAGTTCTCGATAACGCCAAGAAATATTAACCTGGGAACAGGCAGAAGCGTTTCCAGTAGGGGTCCCAATACGATCGCATGGTTATAGAATAGTTAGACAAGCTGAGTATTAGCCAATCAGAAGATAAATGTATAGTAAAGACCAGTGATATCGCCTCATTCATTCATTTTTTTTAAATCTTTTACATTAATTTTAATTCTTTTTGCTAGTCAATTTATTCATAAACTTTACTTCAAATAATTTCATCAATTATATTTGTAATTTAATTATATTATCTCCATTTCACCTGATATCATCACTCATATTTGTAATTTAATTGTAAAATTAACATATAGTGTTGTTTGAATTCCATCGTTTAATTTATCGCAAGATTAAGTTCTGTGAGACACGAATTATAAAGGCAAATTTCTGATATCTGTAGAGTTATAACCCATAACCCACCCCCTAATAAAAACGAGTCTCATATATTTAATCAACTAATTATCATTACAAATTGACGCCCAACTGTTCAATTTCATCACAATGATTGCCAGTTTAGCAATAGAAACTTAATTGCGGTCAGTGCAGTCACAGTCAGGAGTTACATTTAGAAATTGAAATCCAAAAGATCCATAGGTTGAGACAACGCATATATTACATATATAAGGGATGTGCTGACATTGTTTTTTAACCAATTATTCATATATAACTTCTCTGTTAGAAATAAACATTTTCCTGAAAAGCTTAAAACATTAATCATATCATCTATCTTTAAAGGTGGATGTGAGAATGATGTTACATACTATAGGCCTATATGCCTTTTAAATTCCTTAGCAACAATATATAAAATAATACTTTATAAAGATCTTTTAAATAGTATTAAGGACAAGATTGTTATCAGTAGTATGATTTTAGTGCAGGTAAAGTCACTCGTGCAACTTTACAAATCACACGTCTTATGCTATTAGTGGTTAGAGTCAACTTGATACTATATACACTGATTGTGCCAAGGCTTTTGACCTCGTTGACCATAAATTTCTTATTAAACAAGGTAATCAATCTAGGGTTTTTTAAAGCAAGCATGGCAGTGCTTAATCTGGATCTTCTTTTGCAACCTCCAGAGTACCACAAGGAAGTACTGTTCGCGCCCCTTTCTCTTTATTACTTGGTCGATACAAACAAATTACATTTCTTAACTTATTTTGACCACAAAGGTGAGGGTAGCAATTAACAGTATAATTAACTACAAGCAATTAAAGTAGTGGACTGTATTAAAATAGGGTGGTGGGGTTTTAAATATAGATTATGTGAATTGAAACCAGGTAGGTATGTCATTTATTAAATCCTTTAATAATGTAAGTATGCATTTGCATTTGATGTAAATAATATATACAATTTATACACTAATTTCACGCATTCATTCATTCATTCATTCACATAGAAAATAAATATACAAAAGGTTTTTCAATTATTTATATCTACTAAAAAGTCTTGATTTGTTAATTTAAAATGAAACCTTTGTTTTTAAAATTCCAACTTCCTTTCACTCTACAAATACCTTGATATTCGATTTTCTCTCCTATTATCGTACCCAGGGGTTAGTAGCCTATTTAATTTCACACATTGGATTCCATTAGCTGGGATTGGAATGGATTTTCTCTACTGCAAATTTGCAGACGCCATTTTACAGTGTTACCTGTGTTACTTCTTCTGCAAAAGAGACGCTACGATTCGGTACTGTCTTAGAATTGCGTTAAAAACGCCCAAATGAGATCTTTGTTCAAGTGTGAACAAAGGTTACTGAGGTACACTAGATATTCTACAAATATATGTGCATACAAGAAGAGAAATTGGCCCAAAAGGAATTTGACCTTTAGCCAGAAGGAGAACAGCACGTTTTACTGCTATTCGATTGAACGCTTGAACTGAACTAGAGGCTAGAGAGCGGTGACTGGACCGATCTAGTACAAAACAATAACTAAAAAAATGAGCGAAACACTAATTAGTTGCCTCAAACAGGGCTAGGTGTTTTTTGGCGCTAAAATCATGTGGAGTGGTGACAAGACCGAGGCATCACGGCTGAGTGTTTGCTACGCACTGAAATCTAATTTGTCTATCGCTAGGCGGCAGAGTCCGGCAGACCAAAATAAGTGGGGATTCGCTGGAAAATCCGCGTGGGTTTCATTTGAGGTGAAAGCATCTTCCTTCTTTCTTTGACACATGGTTCACTGACACTGACGGAGACACGGATATATTAAATTGAAAACCCTTACACAAGATTGAATTGACGGAATGACATTTTGCGTTCTAGAGAAGGCCGCATATGACAGACTATTATACCTGCAAACCAGGTTCAGACTAAGGGATCGTAATGAAGAACTTAAATATGCTGATTTAAATGCACAAATTTACGTTTACCTGGGGTGAAATAAATCTATTCGTGGGTTTAATTACGGTTGATTCATTTTTACATACAGGGTGTTATCACCAAACTATACGGTGAAAAACGAAAGTTATACACGTGTTGGGGTATTTCCCCAACATTACTGTTACCTTTTTCCGTGGGTTCTGACAAAAGCACAACTTTTGCCATTTTAAAATAATACTCTATTTTATTCCTTATCACTGTACAGGGTTATCCAACAAGGACTAGACAAGGCAATTTTTTGACTTTCCCTGTACTTTTATAAAAAGAACTGAAATAGCCATCTTATGTAATTTTCTCCCGCGAATTCGGATATGTTCAGCAAAAAACAATTGAACATCAAATAAAAGTGCTAGGGGTCACTTTGATATATTTTTTAAATGGATATTACCTAATTTTTGGACTCTCTAGGAAAATCTAAACACATTTTGTGTATAATATCCTATACCTATCTTTAGCTGTTTATCAAATATTGACAGTTAAAAGTCGGGTATTTTGACAGTTTGACAGGCTCTAAAATCTAAACCGCACAAGATCAAAGATAACGGTTTGCACATTCCTATCTTAAGTTTTCATAAACTATCGAATGACAGTATCTTCGAATTTAACCTGCGAATAAAATTAAACGGAACTTTTAAGTCTCCGGTTAAATTCAAAGTTACTATCATTCGATAGCTTATGAAAATCCAAGATAGGAATGTGCAAACCGTTTTCTTTGATCTCGTGCGGTTTAGATTTTAGAGCCTGTCAAGTGTCAAAATGCCCGACTTTCAACTATCAATATTTGGTAAACAGTTAAAGATAGGTATAGGATATTATACACAAAATGTGTTTAGATTTTTCTAGAGAGTCCAAAAATGTAGTAATACACAGAATGTTCCATTTAAAAAAATATCAAAATGACCCCTATCACTTTTATTTGATGTTCAATTGTTTGTTGCTGAACATATCCGAATTCGCGGGAGAAAATTACAGGGAAAGTCAAAAAATCGCCTTGTATAGTCCTCGTTGGATAACCCTGTATATCACTAAATACACTAAACTACTCTTATAACTTTACAACTAATAGATATTTACAATTCAACACTCAATGATTAACTAACTGCAACACGCGCATTTTATATTCAGTCGTATATATATCGGGACTAATCCGGAAGCATCCGCCCGCTTCTGTATTATTCTCGGTCCGGCCGCACTATATCGGAAAAATAACAGAACGTCAGTAATCTTCTCGATTGATGATGATTCATACGGAAATAACATAGACGCGGCAAGCTAGTTGTGCAGCCTTTCGAGGAGGACAACTTTCAGGTTGCTTCTTGGGCTACGTTGAATTCTATACACCATGCCTGTATAGGACCGTTATCATACTGGCACATGATCCTGTTCTTTTGCGGATTATATAACCAGACTTTATCGATCATCTGAAATCTCATAGAATTAGCTTTGAGGTCATATCGTGTCTTTATTCGATCACTGGCTTTCTCCGTGTTCTCTCTGATTAATTCACGGATGTATAGTAGCTTTTCCTTAAGGGAGGCTGTGTAGTCTTGAATTTACATATTCTGGTTGTCTGGGGTTCCAAATAATAGGTTACAGGGTAAAACCATGGCTGGTGTAAGTCATGTCGTGTCATGGACTATAGGCCATCCAAAATAGTGGTACGACCTATGACAAATGTTCTTCAATGGTCTTGTTAAATCTCTCAACCATGCCGTCTGACTGTGGATGTAAGGCTGTAGTTCGGATTTTACGGATGCTGAGTAAATCACAGACTTCCTGGAAAACCTTGGGTTCGAAGCTGCGTTCCTGATCTAAGTGCAGCTGTAACGGAACATGAAATCAGCTGAATAGGTTATTCACGAGGACCTCTGCTATGGTAACAGCTTCTTGATTGGGGATCGAAAATACTTCAGGCCATTTACTGAAGTAGAAATGACCTGCACTATTATTCTTAATTGTTTGTTTAATATCACCTCAATGTACAGGAAATACTTTACTGATTTTCCAGGAAGAAGGATATGTGGACATACCTTAACTGATATTGAATATATGCCACTGTTTTATTAAAAACCATCACCTCACCCTTTATTATTTGGCCTAAAAGTCCGTCAAATCCTCCTGACCTCTAATGGCCATTTGGACTTACTTTTGATCTTGCAAAAGTGTTGTTTTTGAGGACATACATATAAGTTCAAGCTCTTAAAAACTGACCTGAAGAAACTAGCAAACCCATCCCTAATATTAGTGGCCGCTTTTAAAGATATGTTTTCAATAAGGCAATAAACAATAATTAGCTCGTTGTAAGAATAAATCCAATCCAAATACTACTACATATAAGTATGTGTACCAGGTATCAAACCACTTCTTTGGTGTCAATGCAGGTTATCGCTAAAATATTCCCTATAAAACGCAGGGTAGTAGAACAAAATGAGATATATAAGGGCAGCCTTCCCCTCGGGAAACAGGAACAATGAAGGGAGGGCACTTATGGACGTATGGCCTAATTTTAAATCAGTTATGACCTCATTTCAAATCAAGCCTAACTGGAATATGATGAAGTGCACTACTTTCTCAGCCAGGCACTTGCGGCGCTCGCGCTCGGGTGTTTTAGTACGTGTCTGACATGCGAAACAGACAAAAGTTACTGTGAATTATCTGCCGACGAAAACCATACGCCGTTTAGCTGCCAGAGATGAGAGGAACCCAGGAAAGAACTTCTAAGAAACTCAGACAATGATGAGAATACAATGGAATGCATAGCCTATAACACTATTAGAAGCATCAACGAAACAAGAGTTAGAAGTAGCCTAAAAAGAAAACAAATACTTATCATAGCGGCAATATTATAGTGGCAAAATGGGCTGAAGTACTGAAGTAATGCGAGAGCGGTCCCACTTTATCTAAACCCACCTAATATTGATTTACATGTTAATATGTTGTATGCTTAAACTCAATTAGCAATAGGAAAAACAATATACTGATATGGTGTTAAGTTGGTATTTGATTACCATAGTAATCGACCTATTCGACCATCCTACAGTTTGCAGGTTAAACAGTGTATTCATCACAAAATTCATGGTTCGCTCTGAATAAAAATAAACCCTCAATAAAGCCACATGAGAATCTCATCCCATATTTATGATTTTAATGGATTTTTTCCATCACACTTAATGCGCAGTGCATACCCTTATTTTATGAAATACAAATTGCTGAAATGTAATTTCTATGTTGGGGTTTGGAACCTTCGGCAAAATGCACTAAAACAGAGATTTATCCAAAATACCGACACAGAATTTTTGCACTCGACGCGCGTTTCGCTAACCATGTTAGCATCAGCATCATCAAGAGATGATCATCTCCCGGTTAGCGAAACGCGCGTCGAGTGAAAAAATTCTGTTTCGGTATTATGGATAAAATTCTGTTTTAGCACAAGATAATTTGTCTATCGATTTCCATATAAGCAAGCAACTTACCTTGTTTTCAGACATAAGAAACAGACTTTTCGACTCTCAACGTCGTGCCGCACTCTCCCTTCTGTAGGTAAGGCTTCCACTTCGGCCTTTGTAAGCACTGTCCGGATATGTACGATTTCTGCCAATGTCAGAGAGAGTCTAAAAAATAAATATATCTAATAGTGTGAGGTAACCCGCCTATTTAAAATATTACCTATTTCATCAGACCTTATATATTCTGAAATTGTTTTATGCTGTAAACAACACTACTTTAAATGAAAACAGAAAATGTATTATTTGATGTCTTATCGTGCTAGGATTTTAATTTTAGTATGACTGAGAGTGTACGCAAGGCCCTTGATGAATCCACTAACCATTTCCTACCCTGACGGGAGAATATCCTAGTTATAAATGTAATGATCACTCTAGAGATATTGGCCCAATTTGCAACTAAATAGCTGGGTAGCCTCCGTAATCCAAGACCTCAGTACCTAAAAGCGGCGTCTGGCTAACTAACAACAACCCCGTCTGTTTTAAATATATTATGTAAGTGTGGAACTACGAATTGTGGCACGGGAGACAGCAATTTAATTAATTATTATACTAATAAAGGTTATACAGCATAATTCGGCCTAGGAATTTAAATTGAGGGTTTCTCTGCCGTACTCTTTCTCCTCGTGAATTCCAGACTGAGTCCGGCACGTTTTCTCTAATAAATTAGGTGTATTAGGAATCTGTGGTTTAATTTACATGACGCACCTTTCCCTCAAATTTTCCTAATTTTGTTACCGTCGGACGCATTCTGAGTAAGTAAAATTGCGCAAGATAAAATAATAACACAACGTAGGTATTAGTTTGCTTTTTAATCTATTTTGACGGTCATTGACAAAATAAAGACAAAGCACAACTATGTTCAACAGAGGGGTATGTTATACTACACTACAAGTGACATCAAAATCATTTTACTAACGATATGAGTTATCTTAGTGATAAATAATCAGAGCTAATACCATGAGCCTGTAAATTGGCTGATCTGTTTGATAGTGTTTATATGTTTTTTTTTAAATCTCGCTTAATTATTCGTATGTCTTAATATATTATTATTATAATTGTATAACTTCAACATATTATACTGTATTAGTTGTAATCTAAGACTACCTACTTTTTATTTTACCTAATGTTGTAATCAAACACCGCATTTTGGATTTAATTTCGCAAAAACGTAAAACACATGAAATACAAAACAAAATAAAATAAAATAGCAGTAATGAGTATGCCTACAGTCTTATGAAAGCATTTTCATACAATGGCATCTTTAATTTTACTTGAAGATTACCAGGGATTTTGCATTCCTGATGACATTCGGTAAGTTGCTCAAAACTTTGGCAGATGCATAGAAAGGTGACTTTTCATATAGAACTGTTGCATGCCTTGGGGTGATACAGATATTGTGGTAAGTATACATGTTCAATTTTAGTTGAAATCGCTTCTATTCTGTTATGCATACATTGCACATTCCAGAAAGCAGATAAAGGGCAATGTCAGAATTCTTTCAGTGCGAAAAAATTTATTGGTTTGTAGGAAACGAGTGGTTTCAGATTAAAAATTATTCGTATGTGTTTCTGGAGTATAGGGACTCTAGATAAATCAATCGTTTGGCCCCCACCGGATAATATTGTACCAACGTATAATATGAAGATAGGAGTGTTGCTAGTGTTGCAGTTGGGCCAAGCTTCAGAATGGCGAAATATACTGTATTTAGTTCCGAACACATATTAAGATCAATTTGTAGATCCCAACTAAATTTCGAGTCCCAGAAAGTGCCAAAGAACTACACAATTCCGACGCATCCATCAATATAAATTAAGTCTTATAAAAATGTAAATTCACTGTTTGTGTATCATTAGCAATTAATGAAGTGGTTCGTAAAGAACCATTGGTTCACGTTGGTACATAAACTCTGCATCACGATTGCATATTAATTGTTCGTATCATCAGCAAATTTTATTGACAATCCAGGCAGTGTTCAATCGTTGACAAACATATGAACAGCAGGGGAGCTAAGACTGATCCCTGCACAATGTCGATATAGTTGTAGGTATATAGTTGTGAATCCTTATGTATCTAACATTTTTAATTGCAAGCGCATTGCCTCTGATTCCGAGATTGTATAGCTTCTTCTGAATGAAATCAATGAATATCAAAACCTCGTATATGTCAAAGAACAGTACAACTTCTACGCGTTTGTTTTGCAACTTTTTATCAATAAACTCTTGCAAGTAGCAAAACTGCTGTTGCACCAGATCTCTCAACTTGAAATCCCTTTTGTACGTTTGATATGAGATAGCGATTTAAAAAACGCTCATCAGTCTCTCGTGTCATCTCTTAAAAACGGAATGGAAGTTTCAACATTGTTCTGATAAATTTGATAAATTTGAAATTTATCAAATTTAGAGATATTTTTATGTAGATTTCGAAAATCCATACGAGAGGCTTAAATAACAATGCGATTCCCCGGAATCTAAATGTTTACGCTCCTCCGCATTTTCTAGCGATAGAACAAAATCGACATAAAAATAGCAAATATTCCTAAATAAATTTGAAATTTATGCATACGAGAAGTTTATATAACAAGGCGTTTTTCCGTAATTTTTATATTTACGCTCCGGCGCATTTTCTAGCGATAGAACAAAATCGGCATAAAAATAGCAAATATTCTCAAATAAATTTGAAATTCATCAACTTTAAAGATGTTTTTATGTATATTTCGAAAATTCATATGACAAGTTTATATAACAACGCGTTTCTCCGGAATTTTCATTTTTACGCTCCGGTGCATTTTCTAGCGATAGAAGAAATTCGATATAAAAATAGCAAATATTCTAAAAAACGCTGAACATTTTCAAATTTAAAGATATTTTTATGTAGATTTCGAAAATCCATACGAGAGGCTCAAAATAACAACGCGTTTCCCCGAAATTTTAATTTTTACGCTCGGTGCATTTTCTAGCGACAGAACAAAATCGACATAAAAATAGCAAATATTCTCAAATAAATTTGA
>MU182653.1:73520-102977 GCA_016904865.1 Pissodes strobi | reverse complement strand
TGGGTTGTACCCGGGGTGAAATAAATTTATTTTGAGTTTAATTATGGTTCATTCATTCTACATGCATACAGGGTGTTATCACCAAACTATACGGTGAAAAACGATAGTTTCTACACGTGTTGGGGTGTTTCCCCAACAAGTACCTTGGAGTGTTTTTGACAGTCACTTGAGATGGGACTGTCACATAGAATATGTTTGTAATAAAATTAGAAAACTTATGTAGTTCTAAATCTTGAGGCAAAGCTTGTCAAGAATTTGTATTATGGGTATTTATAAGTCACTGGTAGAGTCGGTGATCACTTATGGTATATGTATTTGGGGTGCAGCTACCAGCACTAATTTGTTGCCTCTTGAATTAACACAAAAAACACTTTTAAAAATCGCATTATTTAAAAATAAACTCTATTCGACTGTAAACTTGTTTGAAGACTCTAGAACACTGACCATTAACAAACTATACATTAGATCTGTCATCAGGTTGCTGTGTAACAATAAGCTTTCAAAAAACCTAGCTAACCACCCAATAAACACAAGGTTTTTAAAAAAACAACCACTGCAAATCCCCGCTGTTGGATTTTCCTCAGTACAGAGAAGTTTGTTGTATACAGCACCCAAAATATAATTATAACGTCTTACCGCAACATTTTAAAAATAAAAGTTACCCAAAAATTAAGAGAAATGTAAACATCTGGTTGTTGGAACTTAATGAAGATATATTGCAAAACTTAGTATGAGTATTAGTATAACTGTTCACTTGCTTTATATTTGTTTTTGTTATTACTTTAATAACTGCGCTGCCTCCTGTGTATAATTTATTTTCCCTAGGGCTTGTAGTAGTGTTATATTGCTAACCTCAATAATTCCTGTATAGGTGCACGCACACGTTTTTTTATAATTAATTGTGCACCTAATTACACAAAATTGTAATTATGTACTAATTATGAAATAAACTTTATTATTATTATTATTATTATTTACAGAAAAATAAAGTGTAGTGTTTCTACTTTCAATCGCCATAAGAATTATGTCCTACTTTATACAACTTTTCAAGAAATCAAAATTTTAAAGACTCCTTACAAAAGGATGAATTTAAAACAAAGCGTTTTAAAAAAGATTTTGACTTGCATACGTCATGAATGATTCCATTGTACTTAATAATTGGTTTTGTGTTTTTCCGGCTTAGGGGCAATAATTTTTGGTCATTCTGATGGCTCATGGCAGATCATGTTCATTTGAAAACCTTTCTTTTTTGTGTGTTTTCTAGGTACTCGATACCATGCAGTTTTTAAAAAGAAATTTGTATTTGAAAAATGGTTTCTTCAGTGAGCCAAAATACATTTGTAAAAAAAATGTATATCTTGGCGAAAAAATCATTATATTAGGCATAAGTTTTTAGAACGCAATAATGATTGGCTGCAAACCGAAGAACGGATCGTTATAAACAAGGATAAAGATGAGAAGGTATGTGAGCTAAAGTATCGCCGTGGAAGGCCTAGAATTTTTTTTAATGAAAGTAGTAAGCGGACACAACAAAGAAGAATGGCTGAGATTGCAAAGAAAGACCAGTCTTCTGTAAGCGCATTTAGACATCAAATGGTTAAGAAAAATAAGTTAATGCGATTTAAGGCGGAAGAAGTTTTGTCTTTACTGGTTGAAACTCAACTTACCAAACAGCAATACCTTTTAATACAAATTTTTGTAAATACTAGAATTAGTTCAAACATTTTTCCGAGTTATTATAATACATTAAAAGAAAAAAAATGCTGTTATCCAGAGACAAATCAAATTAAAATTACCGAATCTTCTGCTGAGGTTGAGCTGCAAGCATTGCTTGATCATACAGCCGAAAGAGTGATAAAGCTCCAACAAGACGTGATCCAAGGCATCCCGGAAGGAAACAGAAAAAACTTAATCTTGAAAGGAAAAAGGGGCTTTGACGGCAGTACTGGTCACAGCGAGTACAAACAAACTTTTTCGAACGGATCAATTTCGGATGACAATCTGTTTGTTACATCTTATGTTCCCCTACAACTTGTAGCCACAACTGATTCAGGATTTTCTTCCATTATTTGGAAAAATTCTCGCCCTTCCAGTACCAGGTATTTTTTGCTGCATTTTAATTTTTATAATATCTATTAGTTTGGCTATGATTCCTTTTGCTTATTATTACATTTCTATATATTTTCTAGATATTGCCGTCCTATCAGGTTTCAATTTAAGAAAGAAAACTCAGATGTGTCTAAAGCAGAAGAAATATATTTTAAAGAAAAGATAAGCCATCTAAAAGAAACAAAAATAGAGATAGCATGTAACAATAAAGCCACACAAATAAATCACCTCTTGCAGTTAACGATGATCGATGGAAAAGTATGTAGTGCCTTAACCGAAACTTCTTCTGCGAGATGCTACATTTGTAGGGCCACTTCTCGGGCCACTCCAAAAGAGATGAATGATATTGAAAATTGTCTCCAAAAAGTTACTAACGAAAAACTTTTGAATTTGGTCTATCGCCTCTTCACGCCTATATCAGGTTCTTTGAATATTTCATTCATGTTGCTTATAAAATTAATATTAAAAAATGGCAAGCCCGATCCATTGAGGAAAAGCAGGAATTTGAGTTTAGAAAAAAGAAGATTCAACCGGAATTTAGACACAGGCTTGGTTTACATATCGACAAACCGAAGGCAGGAGGAAGTGGTACGTCTAACGTCGGCAACACGGCGCGTTTTTTTTTTTAGAAATTCCACAAATTCAGCCCAGATTACTGGAATTCCAGAAGAATTAATATGCCGATGCAGTTCAATTTTAGAAAGTCTGAATTCTGGATACCAAATAAATGTTAAAAACTTCAGGGACTATGGAATTAAAACTGCAAAGAATTTGGTAGAAGCTTTTCCATGGTACTGCCTTCCAGCTTCCATTCATAAAATACTGATTCATGGATCTGAGGTTATAAGCAATTGTATTCTGTCGATTAGTGAATTATCTGAAGAAGCCGCGGAAGCCAAAAACAAGGATATCAAAAAGTTTAGACTAAACCATACGAGGAAAAACAGTAGGGAACACCCTAATGTAGATCTTATGAACAGATTACTTTTAACCTCAGATCCATATATCTCAGGAGTTAGGCAACTTCCAAAAAAAAATTATCAATTTTGTCAAAATATTTAATAACCAGTGAATACTAATTTTGGAATTTTTTTTATTTTATTATTTATTGTAATTAAGAGTTTGCCTTTAGTTTTTTTTTTTAAAGTAAAGTTCTCTTTAACTTTTTATATTATGTTGCTGGAACATAAAAAAATAAAAATATTGTTTACAAATTAGGATTCCAATAAGTCAAAAAAAATACACATAATAGGCACCGAAGTAAGGATAAATTATATCAAAAATATCAATATATTAACCGCTTATATCTTAAACAATACCAAAGGTTCTGACAGTTATAAAAGACCGTGACTGCCTGCAATAGTGAAAAGCTACAAACCTTACCTGATGAAGTCCAAAATAATTGCGTGGGCATCTTTGGAAACTCGACTCGGTATATCTCCATTGATCATAATTTTCCTTAAATTGTACTTGCAATTTCTTATGTCCTTCATAAGTATTTCATATGGGGTCAGCTCGTACTCTATAGGTGCTTTGCTATAGTTTACCTTCTTCAGTTTGACTCCTATAATGAAAACTTTAGGTTGTTTGGAGATTAGAATTGACATCTAGCTGGCTTGAAAAGCATGCAATAAGTAAGCGTTAAGCAATAAAAATGGAGATAAGATCGCAGTAATTTAACAAACTGAAATCGTATCAAAGGACCAGCTGAAAATAACATAATTTGTGTCAATTAAAAAATAACATCACGAGTCTACAACTAGTCTTCAATCAATACCTCTTGTAGGAGGTATTGCTTCAATGGGGGTTTGAAATCAATTAATATTTTTGTCGAACTGGGAATTGGAAAACAGAAATGCCTATTGTGAAAATACAAGAGTTAATAGTATTGTTACTTGTTTTTAGTTCCATTTACAGAATTAAAATCATGAGTAATCAAAACACTTGAGACCGCGAAATGAAGTGGTCATATGTAAAACAATGAAATTTGAACCACGCTTCACACACGAATGATTCATTCATTTATTATCTCTTTATAATGGATAAGAAAGCACATCTGTAGGTACAACAATATTGATATTTTATGAAAAACATTTTAAGCCATGCATCTATTGTGTATTAGACGAAAAGTACTCCTCTTACGCTCTCTCTCCGCAAGGCAATTACTTGATACACACCTGTTCTCAATTCCCCCATAACTTGCACCCAAAATTTGGCCCAATCGCTGAACTTTAACTCGTCCAAGTTGGAACTGGTGGAGCTCGATGGTAGACTTATGGTGCCTTGTGCCATTTTTTCTAGAAACGTCGAGAGTTCGATGGCTTCAGCGACCAACGCCCTTACCACCGCTTTGTAGTGGGCTTCTGCTTGAGCTTTCGTTAGTGTACCTTTATAAAAGAAGGAATACAAATAATATATATTATAGGTGAAATACAAACGGAAATTTTGAAAGACTTTCTTCACAGTGATCCACATCCACCCCAATATGTGTATTAATTTTCGTTTTTCACCGTATAGTTTGTTGATAACTCCCTGTATATTCGTAGTATGAATGAGCCACAATTAAACTCCGAATATATTAATTTAACCCCAGGTATACAACAATTTGTACATTTAAAGCGTTGGATTTCAGTTACTCTTTAGTCCGAACCTGGATTGTCGGTATAATAGAGTCCAGTATGTGAAACAATCGCGAAAAGCAAATTCTCATTCTCTGGCAAGGAAAACGTTTTTAAACGTTTAAATTTAATATATCTTTGTCTCTGTCAATATTGTGTAAACAACAATATGCCAAATAAATAAAGAGCATTATTTTACCCTCTCAAAATTCATCCCGCGAATTCCTTGAATAAAACTAAAGATATTTCAATATACGAGAAATATTTAAACTACGTAAGTCGTGAGTAGGAAGGCCGGGATGACAAAAAACCTGTACTTCCGCGACGTCACCAATGATCTAATAGGGATTCAGTAAAACACATGTTAACTGAATGGGATATCAATCAGCGCCAACAAACAATTCAATACCTTTTATCAAAATGGAGGCTAAACATGTGAGTAAAGTGACCCATTGTAGAAAAACAAAATTCATTGATACTGCGTCACATTGTTTTTAGACCGTTTGTACAATGAGATTAAGCTCAGCTTGGTTATTGCTTGGTTGCTTATTTACAGTGACATGAGGGTATACTGGTCTTGCACAGGGTGGCCCGTTTATTATGAGATGACACCTTATCTCAGAATCTACGGGATGTAGCAAAAAAAGTTTAATACAGAAGTTGTTCGGATTTACTTACATTTTTAAAATACCATATTTTTATATATACAGGGTGTTCGTATTTTCGTTGACAAGTATCAACTTCCTTATTTTAAACAAAATACCCTGTATATTAAGACATTTTTGAATTCCTCACAAAATTCTAGATATTTTTAATATATAATATCCTATATCAATGTCTAACGGTTTTTGACGTATTTTGAATTTTATGTCAAAAATGACGATTGCAGGTCTAAGTAATCTTCAATTTCTCCTATTAAAAGCCTTTATTATTTAATTGGAGTCGGTTTCCTTGTAGAAGGGGATCTACTTTAGTAGTTTGTGTTGGCATTTTTAAAATGAATGAATACAGGGTGATCAAACACGAACATTAGAAAATTAAATTAAAAAATCCTTGTCATTTTTTTTAAATGAAAACCCCCTATTTTCATAATTTTATCTTATTTAGCACATCTTGACAATTTAACAATTTTTTATTGTGAAAATGCTGTATAGCCTTTAAATTTTGTTATTAGTTGGCCATGACGGCGAGGCGTGGGAAAAAAAAACAATCGATCACTACAGAAATGATACTATTTCTTGTCGTCTGACAATACACCAATTTATTACCCCAGCTTGAACGATTAAGTTATTAAAATTTTGTCGGGCGCAGCTGTTCTACCAGATACAACAATATTTCTTTTACATCGTATATTATGGTAACCTGTAGTGTTAAAATCCCCACCACATAGGTAGCCTCCTATAATGTGTCTAGAAATGTAAAACGCTTGCCAATGGTAGTATTCTTCTATATGTTAAATGCGATATTTATAATTTGTAAATTATAACGTAATCAGGTGCTGTGTATCTAAGAGATCAAAATGTTTGCCACGTGCACATCAAACCTTCTAACCCAACACAAATTGCCACGGACGTATCGATAGCTGGTCTACAATTGGAGGCTACTTATGCGGTGGGGATTTTAACACTATAGGTTACATAATGCAAAAGAAAGACTGTTGTATCTGCTAGAACAGCTGTGCCCGACAAAAGGTTAATAACTTAATCGTCCCAGCTAGGATCATAAGTAGGTGTATTGTCAGACGACAAGAAATAGTGTCATTTCTGTAGTGCTCGATTGTTTTTTTTTTCGCCACGCCTCGCCGTCATGGCCAACTAATAAAAAAAACTTACAATAGCAAAATGTTAAATTGCCCATACTTCAAAAACTACAAGTTTTTCGAATAGACAACCTTGCACAGAGTCGCCCTTATTTTTAATGCTAAATAAGATAAAATTATAAAAATATGGGGCTTCCATTTGAAAATAATGATTTTTAACGATTTCTTATTTAAATTTTTAATGTTAGTTTTTATCGCCCTGTATATATTTATTATAAAAATGCCAACACACACCACTAAGATAGCTTCCCTTCTACAAGGAAACCAATTCGAATTAAATAATAAAGGCTTTCAATATGAGAAATTGATAGTTATATTTAGACCTGCAAACGCCATTTTTGACATAAACTTAAAAATATGTCAAAAACGGTTAGACTTACGTATAGGGTATTATATACAAAATATATCTAGAAATTTCTGAGGAATTCAAATATGCCTTAATATACAGGGTATTTTATTTAAAATAAGGAAGTTGATACTTGTCCACGAAAATACGAACACCCTGTACATATAAAAATATAATATTTTAAAAGTTAGAGTAAATCCAAACAACTGTTGTATTAAACTTTTTTGGTACACCTAGTAGTTTCTGAGATAAGGTGTTATCCCATAATAAACGGGCCACCCTGTACAATCGAGCCGAAGGCTCAGACGCCACTAAAACTCACCGGATCCTGGCCAATCGGGTGATGGGTCCGACCACGCGACGTGACAGTTTAACTTTTAGAGGTAGCGGTAAAAAAACAACGATGTTTACATTTTGTCAAGACGTGTAAGGTGTTTAATTTTAATGATTTCTCCCTGAATTATTTATGAATATTTTTAGTCTAGTTACTTTCTACAGACATATTTATTTAGTGTTGTTCAAATATTCTCCGATAAATAGGAGTCAGGGAAATACTATTACATCGAGAATAAATTAAGACTGTTTTGGTAAGTTCATTTCTAATGTATAGATTATAGATTTGTTTTCAGATTTAATACTATTAAAATAATACTTCAAAATAATTTCAACTACTTACTTAAAAGTTTGTTCGAGTTAATTTATAGTAGGTAACAAAGACATTTAACCTGAAGAGACGGGACAAATGGTTCTTTGTTTTCTCCCAACATTGAGGCACATTCTATGGTCGATAGATGTAGCGTTGCCAAATTTTAAGTTTACGAGTTACTGTACATACTTTTTTCATAATAAATTATAACACTAAATAGTTATTTTCCCCATTTTTGATCCATCAAAAAGCGGCTCTGAAGTTCTTACATGCCAATCTGGCAATGCCGCTTCTCTTGGTCCCGCCTTGTTTTACCCCCAAAATATTTATAGTATGCACGTAGTAAAGTAAGTGCACCAATAGATTGAGAGCATTGAAGGTCGACGACCGATGGCTCTTCCCCATTCGAACTATACTAAGTTCGTAAAACCAGTGAAGGCACTGCTGTAAATATGTTTATCTACTTTAATTATATTATATACCTACTTAATACAGGTACTTATTAATACAATAGCTTTATAGAAATACCTTAACAATTTACTGATTTAGCAAATCTAAATAAACCAATTACAATTGCCAATACTCTAGATTTAATCTTTTTTTCTAGATATACCAGTTTATTTAGGAGGTTTTTTCAGTGATAGTAGCATTTATAGTGAAATGAAAATATATTTTTAATAGGTATTCAATAGAAGAAAATAGTTATTAAGCTACTTTTTGAATATGTCATTAATCAGATATTTGTCATATTTATATGTTTTTAAATAAAATTTGTATGCTTCAGTTTATTTGTCTCAAAAATAATGATAACTAATTTATTTTTACGCTAGCAGTGGGATGATTTAATTTTTCGTTTAACCATTGAGAGCAGAAAAACCCTATGTGTCACAAAAACGTTTAAATCGGGATAAAATTGCGTATTTTTGGTATCTCATAAATTTCGTGTTCAAATTTGAAATTATTCAGAAAATAAGTTTTCGAAAATTTTATTTCATTATTAGCTGCTGAATAGTATATTATGCAATGACCATTCGTTGCAAATGTAAGTTGAATATACTACTTCTATTTTGGTATCATAAAGAAGTCTTTTCGATACGCAAAGTAGTGTCGAAAAGAAGCTCTTTTCGACACTATTTTTCATGACTGGTTGCTATGATATTAACAAAATTGTTCAATGTCAAAGCTCACTAGCAAAAATTTCGACACCGTTTTGAATGGGATTCCTAATAATACAGACGTCAAAAGTGACAAGATGGCCGTCCAACTTTTGATCGCAACTTGAATAAATTAATGTTTTTCATTAAAAAACGTGCAAAATAGCACTCTTCCCCCAGTTTTGTTTGGTTTCAAATGGACGTTTTAAAGCCTGAATTTGTGCGACGCGACGCGACGTGTAGCTCTTTTGTATTTCGTGAGTGATTTCCTATAAATATTTTTTATAAACTTTATATCAAAGTAATAAAATTAGTACCTTACCTAAATGTGCTTCACACCGTCTTATAACCTCTGCTAAGTTGAGACGAGTTGGTTCTCCGTTACTCCTTGACGATCCGGCCTCGTAGTGTTCTTCAGCGTCCCTTTCGATACCTTAAAAATATATGACTTAGTAAATAATCAAAACTTAATGGAAGTGACTAATACCATCACGAATACGAGTTAAGTTTCAGTTTTTATCCTTTATCGATTACCACCTTAGATGGGAAAGGATAGGCTAGAAAGGCTAAACAATTATCTGCAAAAAAACAGTATGGCCGCCGCCATCCTGAGGAACGCAATGAATGTGCGGGCCAATGAGGATCTATGGCAAACTACTCCAGGAATGAAGCAGGCTGGACTACTCTTGGGTGACACAGCGCGAGGGGGAACATGAGGCTTATGGTAGGACCTTAACAGGCATTTCAAGCTGCTGCGGATCGTAGAAGATTGGAAATGCAGGTGGTGTTTGGAGGACGAAAAACCGCCCACTAATGTTCTTGCTGACTGTCCAGCGTTAGCTAGGATAAGAGAAGTGAACTTCGGAAGATGCGTGCTAAGCCCGGAGGACATAAAAAAGATCCAACCGAAGAAGCTGCGTGAATGTGAATGGGCGTACCGTACAACGGATCTCCGGTCAGCGTTTCAAATTCATTAAAGAATGTTTAATAAAAGTTCTTTGTTTTGCACATATAACAGAAAATATGATCAAAATGAGAACTAAAAGACGGGAGCATCCTGTCTAGTTTTTGTGGTCTATAATTTTCTATTTCCCTGAAATTGTATCTGTAATATTTGCGCCAAACGCGACCAGAAAATTGTGAAGTGTGTTTCATGTGACTCTGTGTTTCAGAGTTATTGTATTGTTAAATGTCCGGGTTTTGTGATAGTAGACATAAACAAGATAAAGTGTGCCGAATGGACCAGGGTCGACGACCCGGCAGTGTTGACATAGTGTCAAAAACTAGCTTTTTATTCGAAGAACAATGGGATTTTGGCTGCTATAGTTATTGAACTCTGCGAGAAAAATGATCTTCTGCGGGATAAAATGCACATTCTGGAGGATAAAGTGCGGAAATTTGAGTATGATCAATCAAGACCACGTCCTGATCAAATCACCAGTGAAGTTAGATTTTCCGCTCCCCGGCCCCCTTCACCCCCCTATGGAGGTCTGTCTAATCTTGCATCATCGGTATCAGGCTCGGCTTCCGGCTCTCTCTCTCGTCTTTGACGTTTCCGATGACCAGCGCCGGGGCGGCTATCAATTCGGGAAAAAAAGAAAACTTTTAATTCACAAAAAATACTGACTTCCTCAAATGTAATGCGAACCTCATAAGATGTCATTAATTTATATACAAATTGTAGCGCAAGTCAAAATCTGTTCCTGATGTAATTACTGCCAATGGCAAAAATTTTACTGGAGGTCTTGACTTTGCAAACACCTTTAATTGCTTTATTATAGACTCACTAGCTGGAGTGATGGGCAATTTTCATGCACCTGCAAGTGCAAATATGCCTGGCAACGAAATACCTCAATCTATTTTCTTATCTCCTCTTATTGAAAGTGAAACCCTTGAGATTATTAAATCTGTCTCAAAAAAAAATCCTCTGGCGCCGATGAGATTCCCTGTACCCTATTGTGCGAGTGTGCTGTTAGTGTTCTTTCTGTTTTGACCTATCTCCTCAATATATCCTTTCAATTCGGATATTTTCCAAGAGAGCTTAAAGCAGCCGTTGTGATACCATTACACAAGAAGGGTGAAACTTCGCTGGTTGACAACTACAGGTCCATCGCACTGTTTGTATTTTCAAACATCTTCGAAAAATCTTTCAATACATCTCTTTTTTGGATGCTTTTAACATCCTGTCATGCCACCAGTTCGGGTTCAGAGCTGGACTCCCTACAACGGATGCCATAATCTCTCTTTATACTAAAATTTTGAATAATTTTGATTCAAAATTAAAATCTGTGGGCATTTTTTTCGATTTTACTAAGGCGTTTGATACCATTGATCACACCATACTTCTAAATAAGGGTTTTCACTACGGAATAAGAGGCCCAGCCTATATTTGTCAGCTAGGACCCAGGCTGTCAGACTGAGGGTTGGAGATCGAGTGAGGGTTAGAGATCGAGTGGTGGTATCTGATTGGGTGGATGTTGTAACTGGTGTTCCACAGGGGAGTGTTCTCGGACCAATTCTCTTTTTGTTATTCATTAACGACTTGCCTCTCTTCGTTGATGACAGCTATATTACTCTTTTTGCTGATGATACGTCTGCCGTTGTCACAGGACGTGACTATGAAACTCTTCACTTGCAGGGCAGCAAATGTATGGCTGAAATTGCAGACTGGTGCCAGAAGAATGGTCTTTGTTTGAATGGCTTAAAGACCAATTTTATTGTATTTACCCCAGTACGAGTGGTTCAGGATAGAAGCCTACTGCTAAGAGAGGGATCAACTAACTTAATTCAGCAGGACTCCTTCAAGTTTTTGGGAATTGTACTTGATAGACATCTGTCTTGGGGTGATCAGGTGGAGTCAGTGTGCAGTAAATTGTCTCATGGGAACTATGCCATTCTCCAGCTCCGAGATCTTATGGATACTTTTATCCTTAAATCCTTTTACTATGCAGCAGTACATTCTACTCCGGCCTACGGCTTGTGCGCCTGGGGCAACTCTTGCACTATACAAAGGGTTTTGTTAAGTCAGAAACGCATTATCCGCGCTATGTTTAGACTTTCTTTCAGGAAATCATGTCGTGAATCCTTTAAAAATGAGAAAAATCCAACTGTCATAAATATTTATATTCTCCTGTGCATGTCAACTATTCAAAATTTGGCGACTTTAATTACTACAGAACTCGTAACGCTGATAAATTGTGTATTCCTTTGGCTCGATTGTCTCAGGTGCGGGATGGTCCTGTAATTACCTCACTAAAAATTTTCAATCACCTGTCAGAAGGTGTTAGGGGTGCTACGACACTTCCAGTTTTTAGAAGAGCTCTTAAGATTCTGCTAGCTGACTATCCATTTTATAATTTGACTGAGTTTTTTAATAATAATTGTAACTTTAACAACGTTTTAGTTTATTCTATATGTTTTTTAAGTAGTATTATTGTGGTCAATTTTAATTGACAATTCCGATGCATTGTAAAATTTGTCTATGGAAATAAATCATTTTGATTTTGATTTTGAATATCGGAATCAAAATCCAATAACACTAAAATTGTTGATTATCCTGAAAAGTCATATATCACAGCGGAACAGTTGGCTCAGGCGGTTGGTGAGGCATTGCATTCACAGCAAAGACAAATAATACTTGACAACACAGAATGACTACCGGTATAAGTAGTCCCCCACTTGTCAGTCAACAGCTTCGGGTGGACGAACTGGCAAGTAGTAGGGCATCCTTTTGTCATAGGGCTGGGAAACTGAACCTAAAAGGCGGATGAACCGAGAAATAAGTCAACGGCATAAGGATGTAGAAGGCAAGGAGAAACCACTACATTAAAGATCCATATGGATATCTCTAGTGACCCATCATGAGAAACGCACGTAGGTCACTAAAGTCTACTGATCATGGAAATCGGAGTCCAAGATCCGGCAAGGGAGGTATAGCACAAGTACACATGGGGCCTCCCGGATCGTCAGCAAACGAAATCCTCATGAAAATGCGAGCACAAGAACAACCTTAGAATTGCAACCTGGAATGCACAGAGTATGTTTATGGCAGGAAAGGACCATAATTACAAGATCAATCGACTTACCTGTAAGGAAGATAGATCGGAATTATCCGAGCATCTCCGCCATCCCTCATTATACTTTGTAGTATACAACTTTTTCCCAATCGGTACAATTTTTAAAGAAGTTATCTAAAAACATGGTGATTCAGCCGACCCTGGCTAGCCGCTCGAGCTCATGCATCGCCTTGATGCGTCATTACAATTTTGGTTCGTGAGATTTTTGATTACATTGCATTTGGGGTGATAGGGAGAAGGTAAAGACTGGGTGGGTTTGTAATGAGGGATGGCGGAGATGCTCGGATAATTCCGATCGATCTTCCTTACAGGTAAGTCGATTGATCTTGTAATTATCCTTCGCATCTCCGCCATCCCTCATTATACTTTGTAGATGTTTAAAGTATTTGCGATGTAATCTACATTAGCTGAAAACTGCGAGTTTTCTGTAGTCCTAGATTTGTAAGGCCCTTTTTATAAACTAAAATTCAAATTTATAACCATTAGATTTAATAACACACATCATGAAGGTACATATATCATGTTTAACGCTTAACTGATATTAACCTTTAACTTATTTTTAATACTATACCAATATTCGTATGTAATATGATAACAAGTTGGTAAGTAAGTTATAATTCTAGCTTAATATTTATATGATTCCTTAGAGTTTATGGTTCAATAAACAAGATGCCAATCCAGTGGGATTACCCACGCCAAGTTTTTTATAGAATTTCGAGAATACTTTTGATTTTTCTGTCGAGCCAGCTGTCTTCTGAATGGTTTGTAATGTAACTCCCATTCTTTGAGCTGCTGAAGTTGCCCCGTGTCGCGTGCTGTGTGCCCCAAAGATTTCCGTGTTTATACTGCTGGCTGTTAGTATTGACTTGACCCATCTGCTAATGGTTTGACTGTTGTCTGGGTGATAGGGCTTTTTGTGAGTGAGTATTACCTTTTGTTTGGTTTTGCTACTTGTGGTATCGATTGCATCTGCAAATGCAACGATCTATTAGCATATTTACAGTATCTGTGAATGCCGTAATTTCTGTTTTTGAACAAAAAAATAGGTATGTTCACTAGCTGCAACTGCAATTGCAGACAGTGGAGGGTACGATCGATTGTATCTGCTAATACAACGAACTATTCACCTTTTATTGACTGGTAGCACCCTTTTTCCTTTTATGCGTTCTATGTAAGTCTCTAATAGTGTGACTATACATAGTTCAGGTTGATTAATAAAATAAAGTAATATCAAACTAGGTTGAAGCCTGTTTAAGCCACTTGCTTTTATTTTATCCGGGAATCTGATTTCAATTATGTATTCATATTTAAAAATATTGTCTATTTTTACTTCCGGGTTGTCCGTGATTTAAAGCTTTAAAGTTAGATTTGTAGATTTAAGAATTCGTGAGGGTACATGCTCTTTAAGCGCTGTTCGATTTCGATAGCCCATGAAAAATAAGTAAACATATGTTTTTTCTTTTTTCCCTAAGCCGAAAAATGAGGCAGATACAACGCCTTGAGATGTGCTTATGACGTCATAATACACATGAATTGTTACGTCACACCATGCATGGTATCTCTATATATACAAAACTAAAAACTGGTATAGCTCTTGTAATTTGTTTGAGTAGGAGGACTCCGAAGACAATTGAATATTTAGGAGCTCAAGAATAAGTTTACGGTTTTATTATATATTTGTTGGCGCTTAGAAAAACAGAAATTCCCCTATTTATTGTAAGTATTTCCGTATTGTTTGAGGGCGCTATCTGTCAATGAAGAAATAATCACTTTTATCGCTTCATTAGGTACGCTTTGTTATAGAATAGTTTCATCAATTTTTTTTTTTTCTTTTTTTTTTTTTTTTATTACTGCTGACAGTTTGCAATAAAAAATAATCAGTTTAATTTCTCAGGAAACTTCGTAATTTCCCTACAGCTAGAGAAATTTTCTTCCACAATGGTTGTTTCTCTCCGCCAGGAGATGTGCTTTAAAGCTTTAAATCACGGACAACCCGGAAGTAAGTAAAAATAATGCGTTCCGGTATTACATTGCTTCGACAAAGCCGAACGATAACATTCCGCCTTTTTCCCTTAATTTTGGGTTAGTTTTGGTTAGCACTTTTAGTTCTTGTTGATTGAGCCTCCGTTGCGAGCAAAGCCAACGGAGGGCCATGCAAGCTATAATAATACCCAACTTGGGATTTAGTCGCTCGTAAATTATGCGTCAGCTTGCCTTTGTGGCTAGTTTGTAGAGGTTAATTTCGTGAGAAAAGGACACTCTACGACTTACTCAAAATTTTAATTTTTTATTTTATTTTATTTTTTTTTTTTTTTTTGAAAAGTATTTGTTAATACAGTAATAGCAATAATTACAATATACATAGTCCTTATTCCTCTAGACAGTGTTTTTGAACAGTGGTATTGAGGATAATTGCATTTTAGTAATAATAACAGTATGATTTCCTATAAACTCTCTAGTATTGTGGCTATGAATATCCTTTGAAAATATTATGATAATATTTTAATTTTGAGTTTTATTTATTATCCTGTAAATAAGTTTATTCTGTTCAAATTTTAATACCTTATGTAATTGCCATACTCTTAAATTTTCATATAGATCTGCAGTATGAGTCAGTGGATCATAATTAAATATAACTTTGTTTTTTCTTTTACAATATTTGCATCGAATCGAATTGTAGTTGTGCCCCATACGGGGATCAAATATCGAAAAACGAATGATACGAAGGCATTATAACCATTTGTTTCTATTTTTATATTCCTTTATTTGGTATAAACGTTTTATTCTATGTAAAACATTAATAAATGTGCCGACCGGTATATATTTCCTCCTTTTGATTGTGTTATGTAAACACTTTTTGTGATTGAATAGTATATTTCTTTGGTAGGATGTACGATTAGACGCGATTACTAGAGAACGGTTCGAATAGCTCGTATCGTTAACTGTTGCTTATTACTTATATTCATTTCGATATAATATATTTCAATTCCGAATATATTGTTTGATTCTGTGTAATTGTGCAAAGACGACAAATAAATGTAACAATGTTTTGTCATGCCCTCGTATATAAATAACAGTTTGTTAGTATGATTCAAATCGCAGTGAGCACATATAATTTCTGTTTACTGCTTCATTCGCATTTTTGACTGTAACCCGTTCGCACTCTATTTTATTCTAATAAGTATAGTTTGTTTTAGAAGTTTGAGAGTATTTTCCATTTCAATTATATTAAGTAAAAAAAATAAGGGTTACAAGTGTCATATTTATTCATAATACTCAGTTTAGTATTATACACATTTAGTTTGCTTTTATACAAGAGATTCTGTTTTTATATATTTAAGATAACCAGGTATTTATGTATATTTGAAATTTTGCCATATAATCTTATATGGACTCCCCCTGATTCGCTTCTCCCGATGCATATTGGCTCCTTTTTTCGCCTCCTTTGCGAGCAAGACGTATCACTAACACATCACTATACTAGAAATACGATTTCTAGGCATTTTTCTTCTTAAAACCAAAAGAAAGAACCGATTTACGGATTCTTGCTTGTCACCGACCGGTACAAAATTGTAATGGCGCATCAAGGCGGTGCATGAGCTCGAGCGGCTAGCCAGGGTCGGCTGAATCACCATGTTTTTAGATAACTTCTTTAAAAATTGTACCGATTGGGAAAAAGTTGTATACTACAAAGTATAATGAGGGATGGCGGAGATGCGAAGGATAATACCATTCAGGAGATGAAACGGCTACACATAGACATATTGGGTATTAGCGAAATGCGCTGGTCTGGAACTGGGCATTGTACAGTGAAAAATCACCTGGTGTATTACGCAGGTAATGATGATCCAAATCATTGGAATGGACTTGGAATCATCTTACATAAAAGGTTTGAAGGTAACATCATTGGCTGCATACAGCAATACGACAGAATCATGTTGCTAAAGGTGAGAGGGCAACATACTAATATAAATTTGACTCAAGTATATGCGCCAACAGCAGATAAGTCTATAATAGAAGAATTCTATACCCAACTAAATAATATTATGAAAAATACAAAGAAACATGAAACAACGATTATCATGGGAGACTTTAACGCGAAGGTTGGAACAGGATCTGAAGATGATTTAGTAGGACAGTTTGGTCTTGGCTCAAGAAATGAGAGAGGACACCGACTGGTACAATTCTGCAGAGAAGAACAGTTTATTATTACTAATACCTTTTATAAACTACCACCAAGAAGCACGTATACTTGGAAATCTCCAGCAGATAACAATGACAATATCATCAAAAATAGATAGACTTTGTACTGGTTAATAAAATATATCGAAATGGCATCACAGCAGTTAAAACTTATCTCGGTGCAGATATTTCCTCGGACCACAACCCACTCGTCTGCAACTTCCATTTAAGACTGAAGAGACCCATTGTTAAAATCAAGATTAAACGATTTGAGCTGGAAAAATTGAAGAATGCAGAGACTCAAGAAAATGTAAAATGTGCATTAAATGACGAATTAAAATCTATCATGCCCTCTGATTGTCACATAGAAAACACGTGGAACTCCATCAAGAATTCAACCATCAAAGTTTGCGAAGATCTACTAAAGCCTGGAAAATCACATAAAAAGAAAGAATGGATGACGGACGAGATCCTGGATATGATGGAAAGAAGACGAAGAGCTAAACTTAAGGATCCAGAGATGTACCGAACATTGACAAAAATATTCGAAAAAAGTGTAGAATAGCAAAAGAATCTTGGCTCAACGATAAGTGTAAGGAAATAGAAGAATATCAGAACAAACATGACAGTTTTAATGTGCACAGAAAAGTCAAAGAAGTAATTGGAAACATCAAGAAGAACACTAGTGGGAATATCGCCGATGAGCAGGGAAATATAGTGTTTGAGATTGAGGATAAATTAAAAACTTGGCAGAATTATATCCAAAATACATTCCGAGATGATCAGCGTCCTGAAATAATCAATATCGAAATCGTAGAGGGACCAGAAATAACATTCGCCGAGGTAAAGGGGGCTATCGACCTAGCTAAAAACCGAAAGGCAGCCAGATAAGGTTCGAACAGAGATACTGAAATTTCTGGATAGTAATAGTATAGCATTACTTACAAATTTTTTTAACAGCATATATAACCCCGGTCAGATACCAGAAGATTGGCTGATGTCTACATTTGTTACATTACCAAAGAAACCCAATGCCAAATCATGCGACGAATTTCGCACAGTTAGTCTAATGAGTCATGTTCTTAAAATCTTTCTCAAAGTTATCCATTCCCGATTATATAGTAAGTGTGAAGAGAATATGGGAAAAACTCAAATGGGGTTCAAAAGTGGACTTGGAACACGGGAAACTTTGTTCGCAACGCAGGTAATGATTCAGAGATATAGAGATGTTAATTGTGACGTGTATATTTGTTTTCTGGACTACGCAACAGCTTTAGACATGTGCAATCACGAAAATATGGTTAACATCCTGAGAAACGCAGGAGTAGATGAGAAGGATATAAGATTAATAATCAATTTATATTGGGGACAAAAGACGAAAGTACGAGCAGAAAGGAGTTCGTCAGGGTTGCGTGCTGTCTCCATTGCTGTTCAATCTATACTGAGAACAGATTTTCAGAAAGGCAGTAGAAGATCTTACAGAGGGAATCAAAGTGAATGGTGAAGCCATTAACAATATCCGATATGCAGATGACACCATATTAATAGCGGATAGCCTGCAAGGTTTACAATCCTTTGTCGATTAGGTCGTAACAGTGAGTGAAGAATACGGACTGAAATTGAATATTAAGCAGACGAAATATATGGTCATAAGTAAGTCGAAGAACCAACACACGATACTGTGGGCAAAGAACCAGATAATACAACGAGTGGCAAAGTTCACATATCTAAGATGTACATTGAACGAAGAATTGGATCATTCTCAGGAAATAAAATGCCGAATAGAAAAAGCTAGAGCCGTATTCGTGAGAATGAAGAATTTACCATGTAGCAAAGATCTAAGTTTACAAATCAAAAGACGCCTAGTTTCGTGTTATATTTACTTTGTTCTATTATTCGGAGTCGAGGCGTGGACTATTTCGGAAGTTATGGAGAAAAGAATACAGGCATTCTAGAAGTGGATATACCGACGATTTCTCAAAATTCCATGGGCCGCAAAAGTTGCCAACGTGGAAGTACTCAGAAGAATGGTTTGTCGACCGGAACTGCTGACAACAGTAAAATATCGAAAACTACAATATTTTGCGAAATGAAGGAAAGTATGGATTACTCCAGGTTATACTCCAGGGAAAGATTGAGGGCAAGAGAGGTCCAGGAAGAAAAATAATTTCCTGGCTTCCTGCGGAAGTGGTTTGGAGCAACATCAACCGAGCTATTCCGCAGCGCAGTAAATAAAGGTCGCATTGCCTTGATGGTGGCCAACGTCTGGAACGGAGAGAGCACTTTAAAAAGAAGAAAAGAACAATAGATCCAGCCAACCGGAAAATAGATTCAATACTGCCTCTGCCCCTGTAGATACTTCGTTACGTCGTATATGAGGAGAAAATTAGGAGTTTCTAAGGGTGATCTAATTGTGGAGAAATTAAGGACAGTAGGTGGAACTCATTCATTTAAGGTAGGAATTATTGCCGAGTTTTACGATAAAGTGAATTCCTGTGATTTTTGGCCCAAAGGGCCAAAGGCATAATTTTTTTTTAATGTTTCAATTGTAGGAAGCACTCGTCTGATTCTGGAGCTCCATTTGCAGAAAACCAATAAGAGACCGACTATCAGGCAGTACCATAAGAAACAAATCAAGAATCAATTTTTAATATCAGAATGTGCGTGTGCTGCGCACAAAGTTGAATGACTTCTCACCATCAGTCATTGCAGGAGATTATGATGTTATATTGCCTACTAAGACTTCACTGCATGATAGTAGCCACGACGGCGAGCTGGGTATGCCCGGCTATTGCATTTACCGGGGTGACAGATGTGAGGATACAAGCACGGCCACCCGTCTGGGCGGCTCTTTGATTGCCGTTAGAACATCTTTTCCGTCAGCGATGATCTTACCAAAGACTAGGAATATTGAAAGTGTTTATGTCAGGATGTCATTCCCTTCCCTGATGATCCTTCTAGTGTGTCTACATACCTCCTTCATCACCGGCTGCTATATAAGAACAGGTTTTTATTACGGGAAATTTTAATCTTCCGAACATCCACTGGGAGAATGATGAATTTGGCTCAAAAAAAAAATAAATATATAAAATATTTTTATGATATAGGTACTCTATGAGTGTATTGAGCTTTTTGTTCCGAAACATAAAGTGTGGCAAACTTATTTGGAACAGCGACGTCTGAGAAGCAAAGAGAGGAAAAATGACTTGCAGCCAATCGCCTTGATGCACTTTGTCACGAGGAGGAGGGGAACTTGACGCACTTGTTGCCGGATGTATCGGGCAAATAGATATAAATGTCGCAAATTTATTTAAATTGATAATGTGTAAAATAGATTATGAATTAAAGTTGAAGTAATAGTAAAGCTCCAGTTGGATATTACTTTTTATTTTCAATGAGTTAATGAGTAGATTAAATTATGTGTTTATCTAAATAATAGGTATAAATATTAGTTCTCAAAAAACTACTCGACAACATCGCCAATTTTTTGCCCGCATTCTTTCCACTGTTCCAGTTATACTTGCCACACTTTAGATGTAAAAACAGAAAGTTCCCAAAATGGCACTCCTTAGAACTGAGAGGTGCTATTTTGAGAAAAAAAAGTGGCTGACTGATTGATAAGTGGCTCATAAGAATTTTAATGTGATGTGATCTACACCGATTTCTCGAAAGCATTCGAAAGGGTTGATCAGAGGATCCTAATCCACAAATTGGCTGCCTTGGGGATGCATGGGCCATTACTGCCCTGGCTGGGGAGCTACCTTGCAAACAGAAAGCAGTGTGTGAACATAAAGAATTACTTATCCAAAGAAATAGTTGTGAAATCGGGAGTCCCTCAGGGTGGGCACATTTCACCGTTACTTTTTAATTGTTTCATAAATGACATTCCTAATTTCATACTAAACAGCCAAATACTACTCTATGCTGATGACTTGAAAATGTTTAGAGCAATTGAAGACATTTCGGACTGCTGTTTGTTGCATAGATTTGATCTTAATAGCTTGGCGGGATGGTAGTTTAGATAAGTGTAAGGTTATGCATTTCCACAGAAATACTCAACCGATTTTGTTTGATTACCACCTACATGATACTTTGTTAGAACCACTTAAGCTTATTAAGGACCTGGGAATGATGTTTGACTCATGCTTGAGTTTTGTAGATCATTATTACTATTTATTTAGTAGAGCGTTTAAGCTCCTGTCTGATTTTGACAATGTTTACGGTCTTAAAAATGTTTATTGCTCCCTTGTGAGTTCGATTTTGGAATACTCTAGCATTTGGTGTCCATTTTATAAATGTCATGCTGATGGTTTGGAGAAGGTTCAGAAGATAGTGTTGCGTTTCATTGCATACAAACTTAAAATACCATCTGAGGACATTGATTACATTGACATTCTGAAACTGCTTCATTTGCCAACACTAAGTAGAAAGTCGACGTAAAATACTAGAAAATCTTCCTTTTAAAATTGTAAATGGTTTAATTGACTGTTCATCTCTTTTTGAAAGAATTCCTTACAGGGTACCACAGAAAAACACTAGATGTAAGAATATGTTTTACCTAGAGTATCAGAGTACTAATTATAATCAAAATAGACCGATTAAAAGAATGTGTAATTATAGTAATGTCGCAAATATTGATTTTGTGTCCACGTCTCTTAATTGTTTTAGAAGAAGGACTATAAAGATGTTTGGATGTGAGAGGTTATTTCTGAACTTACAATTAGTAGGTTAGTTATTAGTAGGTATTTAACTTAATTATAATTTTTTTGCTCAATTTTGTATTCTTATACACTGTAAATGGTATTACCGTTAATAAACATGTATTTATTTATTTATTAAGAAATATATGGTTATTAAACCGTAAATTAAAGCACCTAAGCCACCGTGAATTTGGAAAATTATATATTCTGTTCGGCAGTAGTTTGAAAAAAAAAACATAAAATACCTTCATCGTCCGTTTCGTGGTGAGTGTGAGAGCTGCTGCTACTGCTGGTCAAGTCCTCGGAAATCATGTCTGTGATCAACTGCTCCAGTTCGTTGCTGATGATCACCTCTTCGCCTTCGTTGAACTCGTGATCCAGAGTGCCGTAAATCACTACGCCAATGCCTGCCACAACATCTTTTTCGCAACTGAAAACACAAGAGGAAACGACGGTTAGACAAGAATTGCTCGAATGTTGAATTTAAGTACCCCTATGCTTGCGTTTTGTATGTTAATAGAGCCTATATTTTAAAACCAACGAAAGGTCACCAAATTACCTAGGAAAACAACCTTATTTTTATTTAGTTATGTTTCATGGTTTCTGTATATAGCAATATTTTGGTTCCCTTATTAATTTGTTTGGGCTTTATGGTTCAAATATGGCATTAACAGTAGCACAGGGGTCATTACTAAGTTCTAAAAAAGCCCTTCGTAATCTCGACTTCTAAGATCCATCGCTTTATAATAAAGGATACCGTTTATTACTCGTTACTCTCGGCTGTACTCGACGATCTCCGGAGCTTAAACGTTTGTTTACTATTTTAGAAAGTCTAATATTTCACTTTACGCATGGACCTCGGCTCGCTACGGGGACGCAACCAACAAAATTAATCCAAGGCAAGCCCAAAAATCAAAAAAAAAAAATACTTTTTACAAACATAACTTAAAAAAAATAACAAAAACACCGACCGAAATCGAATCCGGGCCGCCGTATCACAGGCACAGCATCTGACCACTGCACCACCAGACCACTTTAAAGCAATTAATTGAACCGTAAAGAATGGGTAAATCCCAGGCCTTCCGGAGATTGGTTGAGTATAGCAGAGGGTAACGAGAAATAAATGGTATAATAGTAGTCCTTGGGTAGGATGGATGAAATTAGGGTACCCTAATATGCAAACGCACACAGCCAATCAGAACCGAAACGTTTGTTTAATATTTTAAAATATCTTCACGCATGACCCTTCGCTCTCTACGGGAGCGCAACCAACAAAAACTAACCCAAGGCATGCAAAAAAAACTTTTTACAAACATAACCTTAAAAAAAACACCGACGGGAATCGAACCCCGGCTGTTTTGGAGTGGAAAATCCTATTTATTTATTTATACACAACCCACCTTACTGTTTTTTTACCCAATTACAAGCCTGGACAGAAAAATAAGATAATACAAACTGATCCAACCTAAAACAAAAAAATTTAAAAAAAGCTCATGTACCAACACAACACCCTCAGCAATTTAGTTTAGCAAGCTGTTAAACCATCCCATCCGACAATTTTGGATTGTCGTAAGAGCTTTATAGATCATATATAGATCACTTCAGATCATTAAGCTTTGGAGATGGTTGGGTTAGTTTGGGCTAGATGGGGAGATGGTTGGGTTGGATCAATGGCGCTAGAGATCTTTCAACTGGATCCTTCAGCCTTAGGTTCATAGTACCTATGGAGCAACAGATCTTACAAACTAGGCTAAAGATTCTAACATCATTTCCACAAAAGCTTTCCTTCTGATTTGGGGGTTCTTGAAAGCTATTTTAATGTGACAATCCATGTGACAAAGGTCACATGGATTGTGCTCCCTAGTTTGATCATCGGCTCTACTGAGATGAACTTCAACATTTTTAGGCGATCAGTCAGTTCTCTCGACTCCTTATACTGCATATTACGGTTAGACGGGCCATGCAATTGGCCGTCCGAAAAATGTGTGAAACTCATATCAATATTCCGCATTTCACATACCAATACCAATATTTCAAGATTGTATATCGAATCATTCGCTCTCTAACGACTGCCAAATAAACTTCTAAGTTCTATTACGCCAGATACTTCAGGGTATCAAAAAGGAGGTACCACTTATTATACACTGGTTTCTCTGATCATTTGGGCCAACTTGTGAATATTCCAGTTCCGTGTTCCGTGCCTTGGCAGTCCTCACGCAGTTAAAAGGTTCACCTGTAGACCCATTACAAGAATGGGTAAAAATGCATTTTACTTATCTGTGGAGTCAATAGACTGGGGCTTTATGGACAATTGTAATTTTTCTGCTGATGAAAAGTTTACCATGTTTGTTCATTTAATAAACATTGCCTTCGGGGACTCATTTCCTGAAAAAAACTTCCAACGTCGCACGGCACAGAATCACAAAAATAATTGGTTAAGGAAAATTTAAAATCCTTGCGGGGTACCTTGAAGCTTCTAACTGAATTAAATCGACAGACTCCTTCGGAAGAGCTAAAAAATCTTATCAAAAATCATAAAAGTCAATATAGGCAAGCTATTAGAATGGCCAAAATAATATCCAATGATAACTTAATTTCAAATTGTTCTAACCCGGTCAAGTGTATGTGGGATATACTAAATAAACAAATGGGCAAACACGGTAAGCAACAAACAGAATCAGATATTTCTTCTGAACAATTCAATGAGTTTTTTGTAAACATAGCTTTTGCCTTACAGTCTCAGATCGAACCAACTAATATAGATCCCATAGAGAACATTCCCATTTATTTAATTAACGCACTATCTATAAAAGAAGTATCTTTTGTTGAAATTAGGGATATCATAAACAAACTTAAGAACAGAACAGAACAGAAAGTAAGGATCCCTATGGACTTACGGTGGACTTAATAAAGAGTGTGAAGAATCTCATTATTAGCCCGCTTACTACACTGATTCTGCATCAGAGAAAATATATTTCCAACTGCCTTAAAATATGCTAGGGTAACCCCGGTTTTTAATAAAGGAGATACTAATGACATTTCTAATTATCGCCACATATCAATTTTACCCATTTTCTCGAAGATCTTTGAAAGGTATATCGCATCCCAGGTTTGCGAGTATTTTGAATCAAATTACCTCTTCGCACAGCAACAATATGGTTTTCGTATGGGTCTCAGTATCTCACTGGGAATTTTGGATCTGGTTGCCTTTATATATGAAGCTTTTGAGAGCCATAATTACACCGCCAGTCGTTTCTGTGACCTGAGTAAGGCCTTCGACTGTGTTCCTCATGATTTACTCTTAAAAAAACTTAAAAGATATGGTGTTGCTTATGAGAGCATTGCTCTTTTTCAGAGCTACCTCTCCGGACGGCAGCAAGTGGTGCGGGTGAATGGGGCGACATCAGCAAAGAGAAGTGTGCAGTTCGGAGTACCTTAGAAGTCAGTATTAGGGCCATTGCTTTTCCTAATTCATATAAATGATCTACCTAGGATAAACCCCCAGGCCCATTTTACCCTCTTCGCTGATGACACCACTATTTCATGTCGGAATCACGACCAGGCTGATGCAATGGAGAGTGCAGATGAGGCGTTGTCGAGGGCCAAGCAACGGTTTACAGCAAACAAACTGTTTCTCAATCAGTCCAAGACACAGCCGATGGTCTTCGCGACTAGAAGTGTCTACGATTATGGGGGGGGGGTCAAGTCTTTTGGGTGTTCACCTCGATCAAGACATGCACTAGAATGTGCACTCAGATGAACTTGTGGGAAGGTTGGCATCAAATGTTTTTTTTCTCCGTGGGTCGGCTGACTGTGTCTCAATATCAGCTCTGAGACAGGCATACTTTTCTCTTTGTCATTCCCATATATCTTATGCCATCATTGTGTGGGGTCACAGTCCAGGTGCCAAGAGAGTTTTTAGTCTGCAGCGTCGTGCAATTCGCGTGTTTGCCGGTCTTTCGTACAGAGAGGACTGTAGGCAATCTTTTATTGACCTCCAAATAATGACTCTACCATCATTGTTTATCTATGAGAGTCTTCTTTACGTCAAGAATATGGCTTCATATCAGACACATGAACAGGTGCACACATATAATACCAGACAGGGATGCCATTTGGTTCCCAGCTCCCAGCGACTCGAAAGGTGTAGGGATGGTACAGGCTGCCTATGCATAAGATTTTACAAAAGCTTCCTGATAACTTAAGAGGTCTCTCATATAACATATATAAAGAGAGACTAAAGGCTTTTCTTACCAGAGGAGCCTTCTACAGTCATGAGGAATTTTTGCAGTATGCCTTTTAGATAGATGTAAATTAATGTTTCTTTTTTTTTTTATTATTTCTCTGTTTAAGCCTACAAAATTTGTATATTAGCACCAATAAATTATTTGTATTTGTATTTGTATAAAATTGTTGGCCGAAAATGGGCCTTGAACAAAATTGAACAACATACACCTACTGATTTGGACTGGCAAATTGACGACCGAATAGTTACTGAAGATAAAGTACGATGGGCAGTACTAAGCTTCTCACTCTTCAAATCGCCAGGTACTGACGGCATCCGTCCAGCCCTACCACAGTAGGGCTTGGTAAAGGTGTTTCGGGCATGCCTAGCGCTGGTCTACTTTCCGAAGGTATGGCGAGAAGTAAGAGTGGTGTTAATACCAAAAGCAGGAAGAATGGATTGCATTGTCCCCAAAGCTTATCGTCCAGTCAGCCTAACATCTTTTGTGACTTTGGAGAAGGCCTGTGAGCGATTGCACTAGTCAACCGACCACTGCATTCCAACTAACATGCGGACACTTCGGGAAGATCGACCGACACGGCCTTGCATTCAGCAGTGAGCTGGGTTGAGAGATCGCTGGACAACAAGAAGTCCACCTTAGGTGTATTTATTGACATTTAAGGTGCGTTTGATAAAAACAACTTGATGCAGCCTGAATAAATAGGGGCGTCCTGCCTGTTGTCAGTGGTTGGATTTTTAACATGACTTAACCTTAAATAGCGACAGTCATAAAAAAATCAGGGGAAAGCAACGTTGCCAATTCTCAGTTCCTATTACTTTTAATTTAGTATAATTAACCTCACGCATGGCCCTCCGCTCGCTTCGCTCGCGCCGAGGCGCATCCAAACGAAACTAACCAAAACTAGGCTAAATTGAAAAAAAAAATAAACAAACATAACCTTTAAAAAATTCTTATCACCGACGGGAATCGAACCCGGGGTGCCGTATCACAAACACGGAACCGTACCACTCGACCAGCAGAACCCTTGGAAGCAATTTGCTGAAACGTAAATACATGGGTAATTCGATACCCTCCCAGCTGATTTATATTTTATGACTGTCGCTGCTTGAGGTTAAATTTTAACATGCTCTCAAAGAGGCGCAGGGGAGGGCATGCCAAGAATTGGCAACCTTGCGCTCCCTCCTAGCTGATTTATATGTTGTGATCGAGGCTGTTTAAGGTTTAAATTAAGAGAGCTGATGAATTGTCTCTTGGAAAGTTAACCTTAAACAGCCACGGTCATAAAATATAAATCAGCTGGGAGGGAGCGCAATGTCGCCGCCAATTCTTGGCCACGTTGGCCAAACATATAGAATTACCCATGTCTTTATGTTTCAGCAAATTACTTTCAACGGCTCTAGTGGTCTAGTGGTACGATTCCGTGTTTGTGATATGGTGACGCGGGTTGGCAAGATTTTTTTTAAGGTTATGTTTGTTTCTTTGTTTTTCTTTCATTTGGGTTAGTTTTGTTTGGCTATGCCCCAAAGCGAGCAAAGCGAATGGAGGACGATGCGTGAAGTTGATAATACTCTTTTAAATTACAAATACTGGGAACTGAGAATGGGCAACGTTGCCCTCCCCTAATTTAAATTTTGTGACCATGGCTTTAAGGTTAAGTTCCCTTGGACGCAGCACCACTGGAGAAGGGGAAAAAAAGAAAAGATTGTATTGACATTACCAAACGCGCTCTTTGTTTTCTTTTCTGTCGGACGGCGGCAAACACTCAAATTATTAGTTCTGGAGATGAATAAATCCGGTTTTAAGTACGTAGGTACATTTAGTTTAGTGTTAAAGTATAATATTTAGTAAATATAGTTAATGCCGATATTACATTGTAAATGAAAAATCAACACGAGCAGCTAAGGATCGCGGTCAAAATTAACGCTGATTGGCTAAATTTTCGCGCCATGTTTAAACCCTAAATTTTCTCAGAGTGCTGTTAACCGCACGCAACCAAACAAAACTAACTCAAACTAACCCAAATTTAGAAAAAGAAACACATAACCTTTAACAAAATAAAAAGACGCGTCTTACTACCGACGAGAATTGAGCCCGGGTCGCCATATCGCAAGCACCGCATTTGACCATTGCACCATCAGACCCCTTGAAAGAAACTCATTCGATCGTAAAGACATGGGTAATTCTGCCGATTCAGTACTAAGAACAAAACGGACCAATCACTCGCGATATTTGAAAATTTAGCCAATAAGCGTTAATGTTGACCGCGATCCTTAGCCGCTCGTAAAATCAATAATGCTGCATTATTCATTCAAATGTAATAATAAAATTGATTAAGTATGTAACTAATAACTATTATCGCGATATAGGTATTATGCTGATTTGCATCAACTCCTCAATAACAAATATAATGAAATAACATTTCAGTAAACACTAAAATACTATCGTCTATCGTTTCCTTCAGGTTGATTATTTTCAATCCAAGGATACCTAAGCCTACATAATTTAATCCGAGATAATTATTTATTAATGACTCATTTCGTTTAAGTACGGTTCAGTGGAAGACCCCTTTATAAACGCTTCCTAACATTATTCACTTTTAGATGGCACACCTGTTATTGTGTATGTGTTGTGTTTACAACTCATTAAAGTCAATAGAGTGTGTCTCCTAGTTAAAACTAAGGTCAAGGTTTTTCATTGGCTGATAAGGTTTATGGCAAAGCGCGTAAATTTATTCAGAATAGTTTGCGATACATGGTTTCTTTCGTTATGCGTGTAATTAACAATATAATTACTTACAAAGAAAATACATTTAGAGCAGAAATATTTAAAGGAAACACCAGAAATCATAATATAAAATAAAAACTAAACGTAGTCAACTAAAAATATATCAATTAGTACCTAATTAAATCTGATGATACCGTAGTTCCATCATTTATCTTATACCAATCTAAAGTTTTTGCTCTTATAAAAATGTGCAGGATTTAAAATAAGATTTTCACTTTCCACAACTACAAGTGATTCAAATAAAATTAAAATGTGAATAAGTTTTGGAAAAAAAATTCTATGAAATTGCTTTTAGCTTAATTTAATGGGACATGCCTTAACTACATTATCATTATGTGTAAAAACCTGCATCATCTTTTAATAATAATAATAATAATAATAATAATAATAGTTTATTTACGGAATAATGTCCGTTTACGACACCTAACTGCTATTTAAAAGCTATACATGTAAAAAACAAATGTCAGGTAAGTTTAAACAAAATTACAATACTTTACATAAACAATACAGCCATAACAGATAACAGTTATTAATATAAAAACTTGACAATTGATGCATAAAATATATGTTTCAGATACAATATCAAATAAGTGATTGTCATTAGATGTCACAACAATATACTCTTTATGTGGGACCAAAACTGACATCATCAGGCAAGTCATTGGCCAACCTGCACATCCTGTCTATAGGCATATTTGAGCCATAATTGGTTCTGTCAAACTGTGTTCGAAATCAATATTCTTGCCTCTTACATGAAACAGGCACATAAGTAAATA
>MU182653.1:24880-53520 GCA_016904865.1 Pissodes strobi | reverse complement strand
TCTAGAGACATATTTATTTAGTGTGTTCAAGTATTCTCCGAGAAATAAGACTCAAGGAAATACTATTACAACGAGAATAATTTAAGACTGTTTTGGTAAGTTCATTTCTAATGTATAGATTATAGATGTTTTCAGATTTAATACCATTAAAGTAATACTTCAAAATAATTTCAAATACTTACTTAAAAGTTTGTTCGAGTGAATTTATAGTATTACGTCTACTAATAGTACTGTTTTTCTTTCTGATTTGCAGGTACAAAGTGGATATAATCTTATATTCTTTAGTGCTTGAAGCAAGACATAAAGATGGATATCTTGAAAAAATATGTCTGGGGCATACCTAGAACCATATAATATCAAACAAAGACTGTTCTGACAGAATTTACACCCAGATTGTAATGTATTTAGACCATACAAAGAGGGCATATAGGTACAATCGAGGGGCCAACCGCTGATGGTATTTTGGTGTACACTAGCTTGGTATTTTTGGAATTATTTCGGTATTTTTTGGAAATATTTGGTATTATCTGGTAATATTTGGTATTATCTGGTAATATTTGGTATTATATGGTAATATTTGGTATTATCTGGTAATATTTGGTATTATATGGTATTTTGTCTGGTATTATTGGTATTGTGAGTGGTATTTTATGGTATTTCTTGTACAATTATCTAATATGAGCATGCGCAATAACTATGCATAATTCACAAGGCACATGTCGCAACGTCGCAACTACCTGTTCGATGTCTTAAACAGTGTTGCCAAATGCCCGATAATTATCGGAATCTACCATAATTTTTGCTTGATCCTGATAATCGATAATTGCCCACTATCCAAGGCTAAGCTACCATAATTTTTAAAAAGTATTATATACAAGAAGCTATATTCGGAAAAAAATTCCAATGGTAATAATAATAATAATAATAATAATAATAATAATAATAATAATAATAAGCTCTTTATTTCCAACAAGCGAACGCCCAATTACAGGAAATTCACATACAAATTAAGAGTAAGTAATTCACAAAAATATTGTTATACAAAGAAAAATACTAGACTAAGACTAAATATAAGGAATGTAGGGGAATGTAGAGGAACCTTGAGAGGAACGAAACGGATCAAGAACTTTACGAATAACGCAAAGTAAGTTAGGGAATCTAAAAAAAAACAAAATAATCCAAAATAAGAAGTGACAAAGAAGAAAGAAATGAAAACAAGGGAAATACAGATGAAAAATGAAGATGAAGAATGCGGAGATACAGTTAAGGTGGGAAACCCAAGGAGAAACCAGACGCCTCACGCAGATGTTTCAGAACGTTAGACAGGCTGCTGGTATGTATATGAGAGGCGTTTGATACAAGATTGAAATTTTTGCACATGTTGTGAATGGGGCACTGGTATAGAACATTAGATCTCGCCAATCTCAGACTGAACGCGGGTTGCTGTCTAGCTCCTAAACGCTGTACATGAAATGTTATACTTTCCAAAAGAAACGGACAATCGATCACATCATGGAGAAACTTATAAAGGAATATCAGCGATTGTGAGTATCTGCGCGCAGACAGTGACAGTTTCCTGAATCTAGACAACAAAAGGTTACGATCAAACCCTCGGTCTGGGTAAATATCCTCCTCTCTGAACATAAGATGCGTGAGAAATCGCCTCTGCACAGCCTCTAACGAATCAATGTGGCAATCATACCATGGACATCATACAAGTGACCCATAATCCACCCTTGGTCTGACGAAAGAGTAATAAAGCAGTTTGATAACAAAGATGTTGGTAAAATTTCTGCAGGATAATCTCGAATATTTTGGAGAAGTTACATGGATATAGGACGATAATTATCAATAACTATTGGATCGCCCTTCTTATGCATGGGACAGACTGTTACAACCTTCGGTTTCGGGAAACATGCCCAATTCCAGGATCAGATTGAACAGTCTCTAACAATGAAGTGGGATGCCGTCTGGGCCAGCAGGGTGATCTTGTTTTAAAGTTATTTGCTTGCTACAACTATATCATCAGTAGTTATTGGCGGAACGTCGATGATATCGGAATACTGCATTAACGGCTCAATATTTGCAGGCTAGTGGGAATCTTTGTACACACTTTGAAAATAGTTGGAAAAAGCCGAAACGACACATTGGGGTCCGTGGTAAGAGTGATTAGTGTCTTTCATAGTGGCTGGAATGCGGGATTGAGCTATCTTGCTTTGAATAAAAGACCAGAAGTTTGATGGATCAGAAGTTATGCTTGTTTCGGCATGCCGGATATATTCCCTGTATCTTGTCGGAGCTCGATTTAATTAAGCTGCGCAAAGATTTGTATCTGGAGAGGTAAAATGTAGATTTATAAGTTTTAAAGTCACGATAGGCCTTTTCATTTTTGGATACATTGTCAATGAGTTCCTTGGTAAACCATGGAGGCAAGCGCCTACGCCACGGAAGTGCACAGGTAGCGAATATGATATTTAGAATCTCATAAAAACTCTGACATGAGTTACCGACATCTGTGCCATTGAGAACAGGCGTTCAGTCAGTGTTCGACATTAGCTCATAACAGCTATGAAATTGACTTTTCTGAAATTATTAAGGTGTAGATCATCATTGTTTACAGGAAAGTTGCCTATGTGAGGGAGGGCCGCTTGAAAATTGATCAGTAAGGATGGATGATACGGATCTTCATTAACAAGAGGTACGTCGTTTTTTTGCAGGAAAGTTTTAAAGTTGGGAAAAACTAGATCCCAACAGCGGTTGCGTAGCTATATTGGTTGTGGCGGTGGCTAATGATCGGTGTATTATTTTATTATATTGGCGAAGGTTAAGTATTTCACTGAATCCTGTCAAAAGTCTGTGTTTAGCATTGGGAGGAAGGTTTGTAGTGTAAGAAGGAATATTGAAGTATCCCAGAATTATTACATTTTTGCTCAACATTATATCTATTGACGAAAGAGCCTCCAGGAAAATTTCTACCTGGATATCGTTAATAGAAGGAGGTATGTAAAATAATTAATAGTTAGCTTACAACCTAAAATGTCACTGAGTCGTGCTCCTTCGCAAACATTCGAAAGATCCAGCTGTTCGGAAGCAAATTTGTCGAAGAACGGTAGACCACATATCATTCGGGGAAGAGTTCAGAGTTCAAAATATCGGATTGGAGCCCTGATTCTGTAACAGCAACGATATTGTAGGTACAAGCAGCAACGGCAAATTTGAAATTTGAACTTTCTCCAGGTCTTGATTAATTGCTGTAATCTGCTCCTGTCTGTGGTGCTAAGTCTCAGTCGCTGGTAAAGATTTTTCTGATCTAAATTGGGAGACAAGGGTCCTGTCATCTGCAAAACTGTAAACAGGATTTTTCGTTTCGGTCAGCAGGTCGTTAATATAGATGAGGAACAGAGTTGGTGAAAGAATTGCGCCCAGATGCACGCCCGCGTAATTAAATTATTTAGGTATTATTAGGTAATATTTGGTATTATTAGGTATTATTTGGTATTTTTTGGTATTATTTGGTATTTTTTGGTATTTTTTTGGTATTATTTGGTATTATTTGGAAATTTTTACGATATTTGGTATTTTTTTTATATAATATTGGTATTTTCTGGTATTATTTGTCAAATATGGTATTTTAGTGTACAAATTCTAGTCAGCGGTTAACCCCTCGGGTACAATGGTGCAAGGTTTGTATTCATCGCTACAGGTGTGAGGTCTCACAGTATTCTGTAAAAACTATGATGTGTAAACACATACATTTGGTATGTTTGTATGAGCAATGGACAGGAAGTGATTTTGTTTTAGGTGATGTTGCTGAAATGCTTGCAGAAGAACAACTATCAAATATTAAGAATGACCATAACAAAGAAATTGAGAAGTTCATAAGGGAAAAAAGATGTGAAAGTCAATGCGCAGCACCAGTAGATAAAAGAATGAAGAGGGAAATTGAAATCGAATCAGTTTCAAACTTTTTGAGATCCCTGAATGATGAGACTTATGATAAGTACACTGCATTGTCAACAAGTTGTTATATATTTTTTATAAAATGACATTTTATATTTATTTTAAGGTGCATGAAACAATTTGGTACAATAATGGAGCAAGTAAACAAAGCAACCACTAACAAAAGGAAAATGGAGAAGCAAGATTACTTTCCGCTACAGAAGAATAACCATAGATAGCTTTTAAAACAGATGTATGCAGTTTTAACATATTATTGTGTATAGATTCTAAATGGTAATACTGTAGAGATACTTATAATTAGTTATATTTATAGTTTTTAAGTAAATATTGTACTTTTCGTATGTTAAAAAATATGTGATAATTCAATATATCACTCGTAAGTTTCTTGCAGTTTCTTCTTACGAGCTGTAATCAAAACTACGGATTTCTTAAATTAAATTGGATTTTGAAAATATCTAGTGTCTTTTTTCCATAATGATTTACCTAGGAAGGTATATTTTATGCCACACCTGTGTGCCATGTAAAATATGCTTGAAACGATAAAGATATTCTCTAGATTATCATTCCATTCATTAAAAAAATGTTATGGGCAAATACTTACTATACTGCATAATAATTTGATGTCAAAATAATAAAGAAAATAATTAACAATATTTAATCACAACAGATGTTTTATTGCATAATAATATGAAAAAATCAAGTATCAAGTCTTACAAAAATAAATAGTTTCTTAACAATATTAGAGAAAGTACACCTATATAAAAATAATTTCTCTTCATGTAAGTCACTTATCTCAGATCTTGCAAAAGAGTGCTTCTTTCTGGAGGGACATTTTACTCCTGCTCGTCTCTGTGAAAATCAGGAATTTCAAATGTTTTTTTCCCACTTGTAAAATTTATTTGTGCTGCTATGGATGCTTCTATTGGTTATATCATCTCTGTAAGTGCATATTCTGAAATAAATTAATACTGTATACATACATTCTACTTAAGAATACATACAAAAATTAACTCGGCAAAGCACATAGGTGCAAAAAAATATTTTCCGATTATGTATAAGTATAAATTATAACAATATTAGTTACGTTTCCAAGTATATATAGATACTAAATTGTAGGATGTCAATGACTACAGCTGCTTTCTTCACAAGCAGACTGATTATAAGCTTCGATACTTATTTTCATTTCCTCCATTGTACCTATATGCCCTTTTTGTATGAGACTGTCCCTTTGTATGGTCTAAATACATTACAATCTGGGTGGAAATTCTGTCAGAATAGTCTTTGTTTGATATTATATGGATCTAGGTATGCCTAAGACATATTTTTTCAAGATATCCATCTTTATGTATCGCTTCAAGCAGTAAAGAATGAGATTATATCCACTTTGTACCTGCAAATCAGAAAAAAAACCGTACTATTAGTAGAGTTATTTTAAGTAAGTAGTTGAAATTATTTTGAAATATTACTTTAATAGCATTAAATCTGAAAACAAATCTATAATCTATACATTGAAATAAACTTACCAAAACCGTCTTAAATTATTCTCGATGTAATAGTATTTCCTTGAGTCGTATTTCCTATTTCTCGGAGAATACTTAAACACACTAAATAAATATGTCTCTTTTAACTATCTAAATTTTTTCATAAATATGCAAATTCACGAAGAAATCGCTAAAATTACACATCTTGATAAAATGTAAACAAACGTGACGTGTGACGTCGCGTGGGCGGACCCATCACCTGATAGGCCAGGATCCGGTGAGTTTTAGTGGAGTCTCGGAGGCTACTCAGCTAAAGTTGAAATTAGGGCCAATATCTCTAGAATGATCATTTCATTTATAACTAGGATATTCACCCGTCAAGTTAGGAAAATGTTAAAATTGCTGCGCATCGATTGATGGTAAACACATTCGAACTCGTACATCTAATGCAGGATCTCTCTATTTCAATCATAAAAATTTTCATTCAATTGTTCTGTTAGCAATCGTTGATGCAAGGTATAGACTCGGCATAATAAACAATCGGCAGGCTCACTCGCCTTCTCGTTAACGCTACGCGCATATCCTCGCGCACGCCGCCATTTGGGGTTTGGGGGGTCCAACCGGTCAATCAAGCCATCATTGTCGTCGTTTGTTACAATAAAAATAAATAGTTACGTCAGCTAGGAATCAGTAGCGTGTGCCTTGAATGTATACTTGTTTTTTGATTGTGATCTGAGTTTATAGTTCAATGGTGATGTGTATTATGTAGTTTCTGTCAGTTTTCTTAGAATCGTAGATTAATTTTCTAGATTTTATGATATAGCATTTATTTTCTAATGTAATTTATTAACTTTGACGTGTTTTCACTATGCCTGGGCAAAGTTGTACAGCAAAAAACTGCAGGAATAAACGGATAAACTGCAATAAAAGCTTTTTTCGGTTTCCCAGCGAGTATTTCCAGAGATATCCGGAGATATACGGAAAATACCAAAATATTGAAAAATAATTTTATTTTTTTCATGAGCTTATTATCAAGACGAATTTTAAATTGGATTGCACTTTTGCATGGCCATTTTTCTCGTTCTATCCAATGATGATATCCAGTTTGGAATTCGATGTTTAGTCTTCAATGTGACATCATCAACTTTCTTTTTTTAAATAAGACTTTTATCTTTTTTTATCGTTTTTCACATGATATTTGCGTTATTAATATGAATATATTTCTATTTTTTTTTCATATTTTTTTATTTTATTTTTTTGAAATTACTTATTTTGCTTTGGCGTAATTTTAAATGTTTAAGTGACTTTTCAAATTTTTATATTCTATAAAAATATTTTATTTTGTTTTCTGTGGTAAGTAAAAAATAAAAACCTTTATTTTTAATAACATTAAAAAATAGTAAAATTAAACAGGTTCAATTATTTTTTACCCCAAGCAAAATAAATAATTAAAAAAAAAATTAAAAATAAAAAAAAAAAAATTAAAAACACATATTCAATTCCTAATATCCCTTTCAGAAGTTTCACTTCAATTCTGTGCTTATAAAGGTCAAGCACATAATTTTGTACAAAAAGTAATGTGGTCGCTTTGCGATGTTATCAATGACAAACTTTCAAATCTAACCATTTTAATATCGTGACGCATTTTTTGAAAGGTTATGCTTATGCAATACCCTTCAATTTCGTAACATAAAATATGGCGTGGTCTATTTAAAATATTATAGAAAAAGGCAGTTAATTTGAGCATTTAAGGATATCATTAGGTTACACAATTTTTATTGAAACGCCTGACATTAGATATTATCACATGACAGTTCAGAACTAAAAATATTAAAACAGAAAGGCATATAAAAACACAAATGAAGGCATTTTTGGCAATTAAAAAATGCCAAATAACAGTTTTGTATATTTAGTAATACAAATTGAAATAATATTTCAAAAACATTTTGAATTATTTATCACTAAATCCGGAATTTGCAAACATTTTGCAGATTTAATTAATTCCGATATAACATTTGACACTCCATGTCCCCTTTTCTCAACATTATATGTTATTAAATTATATTTGAGGCTACGTATATATAACATATTGAAAAATATTAATAGAAACTTAAGACCATCAATAAAAATAAGCTAATCATTTGGCGAAATCAGTAAAGTTTATTTACCTAATGCTGTTCTTATAAGTTAATTTAAATATACTTTGTGTAAATTATCACTTTTTTTTGTTTTAATACGACCCTGTCTATCAATAGTTTATTGCATCGGAAAATGTTGATACGCCTTAATCCGGCCCTGACTAAGACCCCCGAATGGCGCCGCCAAGGTCAAATTTTCATACTCTAATATTGCAATGCGATTAATGGCGAGTGAGCCTACCGATTGTTTATTATGCCGTGGTATAGATTTGTAGCAATTGACGTAGGATCTTACGATGCGGGGATATTTGATATTTTTAAAATCAAAGATAGTTCTAACTCTTTTAATTTACCCCCTACAAGGGTTATTCCTGTTACTAACATAGAGCAATCTCATGTGTTGCTGGGCGACGGGGCATTCAGTTTGACAACAAATATGATATATTCACAAACTCAAGCTAAGCATGACAAGACAAAGTCTATTTGAAGCATTTGAGGTTAGAGATAAATTCAAAATCTATTTTAATACTATTGGGGCTGTAACGTGGCAAGACAATATTGTGTCCCGTGTCGAGTAAAAAAAAGTTATATTTACGTGCAATAACTGCAGTATGTTTTTTTATATTTTATTCTTCTTTTAATTTTATTTTTCTACAGCCGCGCGCAATATAACTAATTAATAAATTCAAATGAAATCGCAAAATCGACGAATGCTATTTTACGCTATAGAGCGTACATGGAAAAGAAAATTCTCAATATTTCCGTCGGGTGTGCTATGAATAGTCATGGTGGCCGAAAATAAATAAATGACAGTCGTGCGTTTGTTGCAGTTGTTGCTGGCACTCCTGGTCTAAATATGCCCGAATATAATTATGTTAAAAATTACAGCCAAATGCATATTTCAGACAAATCTGCACTTAATTTTTAAAAATGCGGCTGTAGAAAAAGTTCTGTGTGTCTTTCGAGCGCAAAATAAGATTGCCGTTTTCGAAAGTTTAAGTACATTACATTCTTTCTCAATCCGGCAATCCGTTACTTTACGCTCTAAAAACACAAATAACTATTTTCACAATAATAATAAATATGCATATATTATTGTTCGCTCTTACCTTTTTTGTGAAGTTTTTCTCCAATGTTTTTCCAGATATTAATTTTTACAATGTTGTCTTTGTAACTTTTACTTTTAACGGTATGCAATGGGGGATGTTAGATCGATTAGGTAATTTCTCGTCTTCCCCTGGTGAAAACTTGGGTGCCATTTTAAAATCCGTTAAAAATAAACACTCTTTTAGCACTGTACGCTGTGAGCTTAAATGAACGACTGCGTTGAAATCAAATCGAATTTGATTTCGACTGAACCGTTGACGCACAATTTTCTGCCTACCGTGAGTTCACCTGAGCAGATTCTAACAAACCGGCTACGCGTCATCTTTTGTTCTAGATTCCAACGTAAGTCCGACGCGCACGACTGACTGCCTGCTTTGCGTCGTCTACAGCTCTAACAAACTATAGCTTTAGAAGTTTTTTTGTTGGCGGAAACCTAATAGCAAAGCTTTACTAAATAAAATATCTATAAACTTTGCTTATAGTTATCAACTGTCTTGCAGAAGTGGAGCGAATAGGGGTGCTGGGTGGGATAAAAGAAAAATTGACCCAGTCTGCTAGTACTTGAGAGACTGATCTGTAAACATATCCTATATCGACATCATCGACATGAAAATCTAATGCCACTTTAGGCCGCGTGACGCCTGAATACATGCAACCACTTATTTGGAATTGATTGCCTATATTCTGGCGTTAGAAAGAACCCGTTTTACACTAACGGTTACAGACAGCCTGCAAAACACATTCCCGTGACAGATACCGCCTGGCGTGCGTTGTTTAATGTTTACATTTGTAACGTTTGCATTAGAATGTCTAATATTACACTTCACGCATAGCCATCCGCTCGCTACAGGGGCGCAACGAACAAAAACTAACCGAAACTAACCCAAGGCATGCCCAAAATCAAGAAAAAATGCCTTTTTACAAATATGATTTAGAGAAAATAAAAAATAGGATTAAAACTAACCGTAAAAATCAACGCGAGCGAAGGCTCGGGGAAAAGCTAAAAGTGTCCAGGTCCTTTACTATACTCTTGAAAATATCTGTACAAAATTTCATGATAAGTAGTTTACGCGTGGAAAATAAGATTAAAACTAACCGTAAAAATGGACGCGAGCGAAAGTGCGGGTAAAAGCCAAAAGTGTCCTATGTACTTTACTATAATCTTGAAAATATCTGTCCATAATTTCATGATGATCGGTTGAGTAGTTTACGTGTGAAAGCGTAAGAAACAAACAAACACATTCGCATTTATAATATTAGTCAGGATTCTTTAATAATACTTACTTCAAGCTTCAATCGGAGTGAATTAATTCACTGCACAAATTCGACACGAAAATCTAATGCCACCAGGAATAACATCAACCTATGGACACAGCTTATTCACTACCAGCTAGTCATCTTTGGGCGGCATCCTTTGATTTGGGTAAGCCAATAACCAAATTTTGCAAATTTTAGAAGAGGCCCATGACTCAATATTGTTTTAAACGTCTGGGCATCTGAATAATACTTTTGACAGTTCATTTAATTTAAAATATGTTTTTTATCATCTAAAATCCGTTTAAAAATTATTTTTAAATGGCAAAATTGTATAAAAATCCGAAATTTGCGGACATTTTTAGGACGATAGCCGTGGCTTCGGACGAAGTTTTCGTGAATTTTGAGGCGAAAATTTATTTTAAATTCGACCGTCTATTAAAAGTAAGCTGTGCTATGGATCCAAATACACTGCGAATATAATATAATGAAAATCTAATACCGATCTAGCGGCTAGCTCTTTGAAAGCGCCATTTGAGTCGTTGCAATCGCGGCCGTCATGGATTAGCTGGCTCCTCAATGCGCACGGGTTATAATGTCACATCGGTTTACACATTCCGTCCCATTTGCCGAGATTTACCCTCATACCGCCGCGTAAGATGTTTACACATCAAAAATGTATAAAAATAGAAAATATTAGGTTTTCAAAGACGAATTTTGTTAAACATATGTGTTATTTTTATACATGTTCCAGTGGCGTGACGAGGCTAGGGAAAAACGGCGTAACAAGCTTAGGGAAAAAGGGATCCACTGTCCCATTGCAGTTGAATATTTTTTTATCATTCTACTAATATTTCACTTCGCGCATGGCCGTACGCCCGCTACGCGGGCGCAACCAAACAAAACCCACGGCATGCTCAAAATGAAACCAAATTAATCCATTCTAAGAAAACCGAAGGATCCACCACACTTCACAACAAATTCGAGTTTTGACACAAATTTCCATCACAAAAGCACCAGAAATATAGGTAATACACACACGAAAATCAATATATTTTTTTATACAGGGTGTCCCAGAGTATGTGGGCAATCTCCCGGATTCATATAGACGAAGTGAAAAGAACATTATAAGTTCATATCAAATTTTTTCCTACAGGTCTCCTCTACGGAGATATGGGCTCCTAAATAACGCCGCCGATAATCGGTTTTTCTTGAATAAGTTTTAAACTATTTGGCGTAATTTAATAATTTTTGAATATGATAGATACTAGATAAGTTTGCTTAAAATGGATCCTTTGAAACACATTTCGCTTAATTAGTTCGCCAGGGACGGACTATTTTCGAATAAAAAATATTTTTGTTTAATATTTGTATGTCGGTTCAACCTAATCTCCTTCTAATCTTATGCATTCCCTACCTCCAAGAATTGAAGATTGTTTGACCCTCCACTATGCCCAAACATTAGTCCTTATTTCGCGAAAATGAAAAATAATTATTGACAATAAGTTTTCTCTATTGGCGATTGGATTAACATAGACTAAAGTTTTTAAACGTCTCCACAAAAAAAGTCTAAGAGGTTTAAGTCAGGTGATTGCGGAGGCTAAGCCACTGGTCCTCCTCTTCCTATCCATCGATTTTCGAAGTTCCTGTTTAGGTGTTCTCGAACTACTAGACGAAAATGTCGCGGGGGACCATCATTCGTGATCCACATATCACGTCGTATTGCTAAGGGTAGATCTTCTAAAAAATGTGGTAAATTGTTGTGAAGAAATTTCACACTATAGTTATCCAGTCCTTCTTGGCAATACAAATGGTCCAATAAAATATTACCCAATGATTCCGGCTCACACGTTGATGGGTTCAAACTGATGCTGATGATGCGTCACAATCGAAACATGGGGGTTTTCTTCTGCCCATAGATGCAAATTACAGGAGTTTATGATGCAGTTTTTAGAAAATCCAGCTGCGTCGGTAAAAAAACTAAACCCATGAAATTTGCATCGTTCTGTGTCGATCTAAAACCCAGCCCGAAAATTCCATCCTTCGCAGAAAATCTTGAGGAAGAAGGGCATGGACTTTCTGAAGTTAATAAAGGATGCAATTGTTGCTTTCTAATGGTTCTAGAGACTGTCGATTTTGGGCACTTAAACTGGATATCCAATTCTCGGACACTTGTAGAAGGATTTGCTCCTACGGCCTTTAGGATGTTTTCTTCAACACTTGCTTTCCACAATTGGGACTGGCTTTGTCAAATTTTCTTAAAATTATTTACGGCACTATACAATGAAAAGTTATGGATTAATAAGTATTAAGAATGAATTTCTTATAAATGTCGTTTTTTTATACCCAAATTTGGATTAAAAAGGAGTGAAACGTTTAAAATGGCATCATAATTATTATGTTTAAATAAAAGTGATAACTCTATCTCTCAAACGACAGTCCACTCTTTCAAAGGTTCTCCTATCAGGAATTCTTCGATTTGAAAATCGTTCTTCGTAAAGCCATCTGGCTTCTAAAGCATTACATGATGAAAGTCCATGCATTAAATGCATGTCGGCATATTCAGTAAACGTAAATTCCATTACTAATTCACTAACTCACAATAACGCTAAATGTTGTTGCACCCTGTATGATACAGGAAGAAAAATAATATTTTTTGGAGAGCTTAAACCTGAAACTGTTCAGGCATTGTGGAGGGTTAAACAATCTCCAATTCGTAGAGCTAGGGAATGTGTTGTGTCTGGTCAAGTTAGGATGTTTATTAATGACAGTAAACAATAATAATACTTCATCTTTTACATAGTTAACTTGACAACAACCTTGGCAAAGAGTAAAAAAAGGTTAAGAGATTAAAATAATAAAGCTTTTCTCTATCTAACATTCTCCCACCCCAAAAGTGGATTTGGCACGTTGACTGCATTTATAGGACGTTTGTTTTTAGTACTCTTCCATATCTTGACTGACAGGATCTTCTGGTAACGGTTTATCAGTGGGAGATACTATATCATAATTTTCGGATGATACTGAATTATTTGACATAGCTTCTAACAAATAAAGCCTTTGTAGATGACGAATGAGGAAACCGCTTTTCGTGTTAACTTTTGCCACTCTACCAACACCGTCTTTGGCTTCATATACTTCTGCTATCCTCCCCACGGGCCAAGATATTTGTTTTGTAATGTCGCTACTTGAACACCTCCAAAAAGACCTTGAATAATATTTGCCTCTCCTACTTTATGTAGTGCCATCTCTTTTACACAGTTGATGTGATCCCGAATCTAAGATAGCACGTATTACCTTTTCTTTTTTACCTTATACTAATCTTAGTATAACAGTTAGCAAAAAAGTTTCAGAAGCCATATTAACCATAGTATTTTTAACCGCTGAACCACCATTGAAACCCTTTTTAAAAATTTCTGTTTTATTCAAATCAGGACACGTAATAGTAAAATGTTTACGAGAACATATTATTATACATTTTACAGTAGATTTGCAATTTCTAAAAGAATGATTTATTTTAAGACAAGAAAAACACACTTCTTTCTTTATGAAAAGAGCCTTTCGTTGATTCAGAGTCATGTTCTGTGCTTTTATACAATCCTGACTAGCATGTTCTTTATCACAAAAAGCACATATTATGGCATTGCTGCCCTTATTAGTCTTAGAAACTCCTGCATGAAGTGACTCTACAGCACATTTGACATTAAAATTGTCTAAATCACCTCCCTTTTCAAATCCAAAGCTAGTTTGGGTAAGATTAAAACGCTCTTCAGCTTCTACTTCCCCTTTTATAAATTGTAGTATTCCTGTAAATCGTTGCTTTTATATTTTATAGACCGCTGTCTTTCCCAAATTTTAATTAAATCTAAAGGTAAAGCTGACTCTACCAGAGGAAAAAACATTGCAGTGTTTTTATCTCTAACTACCCCCAATGACTCTAATGCCCTGAGTTGGGTCTCCAGCCTATCATACCTTTTGACTCATTAGTTTGCTGATACGGAACAAGACTTAGCAACTCTCTTACATATACTTTGATTAAAAATTCGTCTTTAGCAAACCTGTTCCGCATTTGGTCAATGGCTTGCATGTAACTTGTTCCAGAAGGTGGAAAACTCTCCGTAATTTTCCTGGCTGGTGAACCTTCCACAGTGGCTTGAAGAAGATACTGGAACTTATCTTCCATGGGGGTGTTTGAACCATCATGGAATCAACCAATTTTTGACATTTCCACCAAATTTTTGGCAGGTCAAATTTCGGAAAATTCAAAATTTTTCTTGCAGACTCGCAAGTTTTCTTTTCTTTACCCTAAAGAAAATGCTTAATTATTTCTTTATAACGACTAATTAACTCACGCATTTCTTCCTGGCCTCCAACTTTATTAGTAAACGTATCTTCTTGTAACATTTCCTCCGACATTAACAAATCATAATGGAGTTATCTGCTTCGATGATTCTGTTTTCCTTATCTTCAATAATTCATTTCCATGTTTTCAACTGAACTTCGTTTATCTCACCAGACCATCGTCGACCTCTTTGAAAATTTTCCGCAGTCCAGTTCTTATAATCTCCCTTTCGGACTTCAAACCGACATACACGCTTGAGGATTGGTATGCCATTAATGTTATATCTGGTCAAGTCTAGGGAAACTCTTTATACTTTTGTAGAGAAGAATATTTAATTTTTTGTAGAAAGATAGGATGTTTATTAATGACAGTAAACAATAATAGTACTTCATCTTTTACATAGAGACAGCAAATCTTTTACATAGTTAACTTGATCATAAAACAACAATAACTTTGGCAAATAGTAATAAAAAGGTTACAGATTAAAATAATAAAACTTTTCTCTATTTAGCAGAATGCATGAGGAGGGCATATTGAACCGACATTCAAAATTATTTAATAAAAACCATATTAAACAAAAATAGTTTTTATTCGAAAACAGTTCAAATTATCGACATCGATAAAGAGCACCTTTTTATAAGATTCAGGTTTAAGTTCCCTAAAAATGTTATTGTTGTGCCTTTATCATACATCTAGTATTCATCATATTCAAAAATTATTAAATTGCTAAAAATAGTTTAAAAGTTATTCAGGAAAAACCAGCGGCATCATTTATGTGCCCATATATCTCCGTTGGAAAAAAATTGATATGAACTTATAATGTTATTTTCACTTTGTCTATATGAATTCGGGAGATTGCCCACATAATCTGGGACACTCTGTATATAATTATTTTTGGGGCATGCCTTGGGTTAGCTTTGTTCGGTTGCGGCCCCGGAGCGAGAGAAGCGAGTGGATGATCATGCGCGAAGTGAAATAATATTAGTAGAATGATAAAAAAAATTAATCAACTGGAACGACAGTGGAGTTTCTTTTCCCTAACTTTGTTACGCTACTGGAATATTTATAAAAATAACACATATTTTTAACAAAATTCGGCTTTGCAAACCGAATATTTTCTATTTTTATACACTTTTTTTACCCCATCCAGCGTTCCTATTCGCTCCACTGTCCCGCAAGACAGTTGATTACTATTAGGTTTCCCCCAACAAAAATCGTTTAAAAATGGCGTAAGAACACACAATTTATATGTTTTGAGGAAAATACTACAAAATTGGTCTGACACGTCTACTAAAAAATTAGGAAATAATTTATAATTATTGCTTTAAAAATCTTCAGTGGATTACAAAAACTCACAAGTAAATTTTAATTGCTGCAAGCTATGGATGAAATACAAAGGGTCAAAAAGTAAGACAGAGTTGCGAGTTGCCGTGGAAAAAATGTCGCCATGTATCATGTGAGTGTATTTATTTATTTATTCACATCGGGTTCTAAAAACTAAACTATAAGGCAGTAGAGATAGTAAAAGGTAGACCTTGTGTCCCAATAGTTGTCCCAGAAACATAAAAATATATTCATTCATCAATTAACCTCATCCTATATAAGTTGAGTTGAGTTGTAACACCCTTCAAAGAAGGGTGCGGTTGGCACTGCTACGAGGCAATTTGCCAGAACAGCCCTTCGTCCGGCGCTTAGGCAGAGACAGAGCTACCCTTCTGCTTACGGTACACGTTATTCCGGTTTGAAGGGCCTTATATTTGGGGGCGACCACGACGTTGTCGGGCTCTGGACCCTGTCACGACCACCGACTTTTACACACGGCACAGAGAAATCCCACACTGGGTATTTCTTCTGGCTAAAGACAAACACATATACGCTGAAAGGCACAGACGACGCTGGCTAGGACTCCCGGTTCTTCCTCGGGGAGAAAAACGGTCACTAATCGTTCGCCACGTGTCGCCCAACGGCCTGTGCCATTGACGAAAAAGAGCCGACCTCGAACGCGTCCTTACTCTACCGAAGACGAATCGGAAGTGACCTCATCCTATATAGAAATACTCCCATAATAAAAAATACCAAAGAGGATAATATCTTAAAATCTAATACCTACCTAACGTCAGCAAAGGAAAGGTTAGGGTCTGCGACCTAACCTAAAGTCGGCCAACTGGCCATAAATATATTAAATGGACCTTTTTCTAACAACAGTCTCTTTAGGAATTTTTAAAGATATACACAGTTTTATTAATCTTTATAACCCTATAGTAAACCTCCTGCAATAGTCTATTGCTGTCTGTCGGATGAAATTTTTATTTGCATTTTACTGGCAAAGAAAGGGTCGTTTTAAATGTGGCTGGCAGAACTTTGGACTGTCTGTTGGGTACAGTGGCGCTCCCAGAATTGTTTCGCGGGGGGGGGGGGGGGGGGGGGTCCATCTGAAATTATTTATGCCTATTTTATGGACTTGATGAGTAACGACAGTAACAAGGAAAAGTTCTGTTTTAAGCTTTTGGCAATTTTATTTTTACAATATACAAATTTAAATTACAAGATTACAAACATATTTCTTGGTGTAGTCAGCCTCATTTTGAATTTACCAGGCGCGTCGGAGTCATACTTCGCAGATAATTTTTTAAGCGTCGTAATACAGAAAAAGTACTTTCATTCTTCGCAATAGACACATGTAAAGTTGAAAGTATAGCCAACAATATTTTAATATTTGGTAGCGCGTGCGTCTTTTCACAATATGCCAAACTACTTATATTTGCATCTTTTGGCCACTCACTCGTCTTTTTCCAGTCTAGCAATTGCTCTGTACCAAAATTTGAATTCCACTTTCAGTTCGTCAAGCGTACCTCTCAGGTCACTTCTATAAAACACTACTAATGTTGAAATTCTTTCACAGTGACATCAGAAAAATTAAGAGGATCCGTCGGCAATAAACTTTGAAAACCAACCAATAGCTATTTATCTTTCAAATAGGCTCTGTATTCTTTGAAGTACGGAATTGACGCGCTAATTTTCTTGTAGAAACCCCGACTCTGTCTTTCGCTCTTCTTACCAACCTTTCCGCTCTTTCTCGCAGAAAACTTCTTGGTCTTCCACTTTTTGGAAGATTTAAACAGGGAATTCCTTCTTCACATTCGGCTATAGTACGGTAAATACTTCTGCGTGAAATATTTTGGTTTTGAAAAATGCGAACTATTTCAGCCTTAGGGATTCGTCCAACCAAATTATAAATACTTTTTCGTAATTCTAATTTATAAGACATTGTAATGCAACTGATTTAAAAAAAGGACATGTCGAAATAATGTCAAGGAAATTAACAATTTTTTGTTTCCAAAGCCATCTCGATATATATATATATCTTTATAACCTATTTATAGGCCCCTAAATTTTGTGCCAAAACTTTCGGAACATACGTTATGTGTACTAACTGTCTGGCTAAATTACTTAAATTCAATTTCAGCATTTTTTAGAATGTTACGTAAAGTACTTCCGACACTTTTTGCAAGAGCAACAGCGCTACCCAAGTCAGTATTTATTCTTTGCAAACTTTTGCATAGTGGCAAACTAATGGAAAATATTTTAACAAGTATTTGTAGTGTTATCAGAAATTCAAGAATAAGCATATCTTTGTTCAATTTTTTCTTTTGTTTTCCATTCGTTTCTTTGAAAATATCTGAGCTTTGGGGGGGAGGTTGAACCCCCGAACCGCTATTTTTTTCCCTTTCATCCAAATTTGTTGATTTCAATAGTCTGGATTGTACAGGGTGTCCCAAATTCGAGCCTCATCATTGGGATCTCGGAAACTAGAAGAGATACGAGGTCGGTTAAATAGAGGCAAAGTTGCGCAGTTTGATGCTGATCAAAATGCCACCCTACAAGTTTAAAAATTTCGAATACTTCGGAAGGTATTTGGAAAAAACCGAATATTGGCGATTTCATTTTTATTTTTTTATGACTCTATTTGAATAGATATAACAAAATAGATTTGACATTTTCATTGCCACTTTTTCTGTTCTTCAAGATGGTGTTATCAAATTTTCAAGCCGACGTTTCGTCTTTGAGCTGCCATCATCAACTTTGTTTTTTTAAATACGACCCTGAATTTTCTATTACGGATTTTAAGAGCTTCTAAGGTCCCAAAACCAATGATGTATCGCACTTATTCGAAAAATTTATATTAGTGACATTTTCTATAAGAACTCATGTGTTAGAGAGAGACAGAAAATATATTTTTAATAGGATTAAATACAAAAACCTTTTTTTACGCATTAACGCTTTGCATAAAGAAAGCTTAAAAACTAACATAAGAAATGGTTCATAAATAATATAATTATTAAAGTGTCAACCCTCAAACCATAGGCTCTAGGCTATATTTTTAGCAGTTTACCCAAGTAAATAGTAATATGGGATTAAATTTGGAACAAATAATAAATTTCACATTCTCATTGTTATATCACACTTTTTCGAAAAAATAATTTTTATGATTTTGAATGTTAAGATCTTACCAAAAATCTGTTTTCTGTCTCTCTCTAACACATGATTTGTTATGAAAAATGCCTTTAATATGAATATTTCGAATAAGTGCGATACATCATTGATTTTTGGACCTTAGAAACTCTAAAAATCAGTAATAAAAAATCCAGGGCCGTATTTAAAAAGACAAAGTTGATGATGACAGCTCAAAGACGAAATGTCGGTTTGAAAATCTGATAACACCATCTTGTAGAGCAGAAAAAGTAACAATGAGAATGTGAAATTTGATTTGTTATATCTATTTAAATAAAGTAATAAAAAAATTAAAATTAAATGGCGAATATTCGGTTTTTTTCCAAAAATCTTCGGAAGTGTTTGGAATTTTTAAACTTGTAAGGTGGCATTTTGATCAGCATCAAATCGCGCAACTTTGCCTCCATCTAACCGACCTCGTAAGTCTTCTAGTTCCCGAGATCCCAATGATGAGGCTCGAATTTGGGACACCCTGTACATTTGCCTTGTTTATAATTTTAAAGAAATGTAGTTGGGCATTTTCGGTCGAATATTAATACATATTTTGCATAATCCGTAGAATTTACCAGTAACAATAAATGTTCTGGTAGTTTTTGTTTTCGTGTTTGGTATATTCACCAAAAATGCTGAGGCTAGATCTTTAATATCGGAGAACTTATAAAAATAACATGTAATAAGAATATTGATAGATGTGCCATATTTCTAAATTCTTACCTTAGTTATGAGATGATCTTTATCTGGTGCCTCATTTATGTATTTATGAATTTCGTCTGAGATAAAGGTTTTTGCTTTTTTTTGCACGATATACCTCGGACTTGCTTTTCAAAAAAGCTCTAAGTTTCGGATAATTTTCTATTTGAATATTATTTTTTATTGCCAGGGTGCTTTTTAACATAGAATAATGTGCCCATCAAGAAGACGACTTATATTTCTGGGAAATGAGTTAGCGTTTTGGTTTTTCCTCCAGTCCATGAAAGATTGATAAACGGCTTCGTATTTGCTACATGATTTCTCCGATAGCAAGTTGTAGGATGTCTCGTTCGCTGCATCTCTATTCTCAGGAGGAGTGCCAGTTTCAATTTCATCGTCACTAAATTCGGCCATAATTATTGTTACACTGTATGGTAGGTATTCACTTAACGAAAAAAAAAAACAGGTAAAATAATGAAAATATGGAACAATTAGTTAATCAGTACACACAAATTTATCTGAATATCTAATAAAAAGATATTTACTAGATAATAAAATTACTCTTCCATATGGTCACAATAATGTAGATAGTTAAAAAATATGTATACATGTACAGGGTTAGTTTGGGTTATATTGGTTTATATTTCGACACTCACCTACAGGTCTTATTACAAGAATTAGAGAAGAATTGTTTGTAACCCAAGTTGAAGTATTTTTTTCATTTTATCTTTCAGACCCATCAAATTAAGCAAACGCAGATCGCAAAACAAAGGAATAATTCCAACTTTTTTAATGAAACACTCAGTATATGTTCCGCTAAATATATAAATATGAGACTTTCATTTTGTTATTTCCAAAATAAATAGTTTCTAAATATTGGTTAGTCGTTTTTGAGATATTTAACTATAAAATATAATAATTCAATTGAAATTGTGATCTGGATTGTCTTAAAACGCAAAACGTTTGGTTTGTTAAAATCTTGATAAGTTTATTTTTAATAACTTCCAAGCATGGATTAATTTTTAAACGTAATGCCTATATCGTTTTCGCTGTAGCTGTTATGGTTTAAAATCCAGCAATCCACAGATGCCATTTAGTTTTGTCACCCGATCCTTAAAAGATTCAAAGTCCAAACCTAGGTACCTGCTTAATTGTTGACCTTTTTTCTATTAAAACTCTTTTGCAACCACTAGCTGATAATAAAAATAAAGGGCTCACAAAGGAATATCTAAAGTACACTTCTAACAGAGGGGGGTAAAATAGGTGGAGTTAGAGTTCGTGAGTGGACCCACAGCTTACTATATAAGCTGTGGTAGAACTGATCGGTGTCTATCTTGCCATCGTATTGTCAGTGCTTCCCGGTCAGTTTCATAAGTTTTCATTTATAGTACAATCGTGCGCGGTTTTGGATTGAAATTAAATTAAATTTTTGCAGATATTTTTGTAATCAACTTTCGCTGGAGATAAGTATTCTCATCGATATCACTTCCTTATCGATTGTCTGTATTTATTTCCTCTTTGGAAGTGGACTTTAAATTCGTGCAAACATTCAAAATTTGTTTAAGAAAAAAAACACTACATGGAAGAAGCCCTGCAGATAGAACTTCGGCTGGAAATTCATACTGGTCAAGATTTGCAGATCATACGGTTGATGTTTGCTGCTAATTTATTAGGTAAGTTTTCGATTTGCGTAGCGATGATTGAAAACAAAATCCTATTTCATTGGTAACTAAAGAAGCAAGAGCTTGTAATGTTTTTTGTTTCATACTGTCTTGTATAGATCTGTTTACAATACCAATATGCGGCCGGAAATAGCTCATTACGGTATCAGAGCCCGTAATGTGTTGCCTAGCAACGCTATTTTAGGCATAGCACTACAAATAAAATTATGACAGAAAAAATATTACGTCAATGTCAAAACAGCTAACAAAATTTAAAATTACTGATCTATAATAGATATGTTTATACAAATTATTTTTATTTAACATTTACAAGTTAAGTACCATTATTATACTCACTAATTACTACAAAGTTTAAATGTTTTTGAAATTCTTCCAAAACATCTTCTCTTCTTATCGGCGAAAAACAAGGGGATTGTACAGGGTGGCCCGTTTATTATGGGATGACACCTTATCTCAGATTCTCACTTTAATACAAAAGTTGTTTGGATTTCCTTAGATTTTTAAAATATTATATTTTTATATATACAGGCTGTTCGTATATTTTCGTTAACAAGTATCAACTTTCTTATTTTAAATAGAATACCCTGTATATTAAAGAATGTTTGAATTCCTCAGAAAATTCTAGATATATTTTATACAGTGTGTCCAAAAAAGTATGCAAAATATGGGAAACTTCATCATTCAAAATCATCTAAATGTGAAATTTGAGTTTAAGTACTTAAGTACAACTTTAAATTTTTCTTTTTTTTTCTCGATTTTTTTCCTAAACGTTACCCCACTGATGAATATTTTGTTCTTTTGTTATAAGTATACTTGCCAGGTACCTTCAAAATAATTTATTTCAGATAGAAATTAGTTACATAGTTGCATAATGTTTCAGTTTTTCCAGAGATAATATCCAGTTTAGGTATCAGTGTGTTGCAAACACATTTAAACCATTTTGGTTCAAAATTTTTTCAAACCAAAACCATGAATAGACCCAACTCTTTTCATTTCATGTAAAACAACTAATAATTTATTTATCTTTTGCACCCGATGAGTAAAATATGCCCAAGTATCCTAAAAAGCCATATAAAACATTCGGTCTTGAAGAGTAGGCCTTGCATTTGGAATAAAAACAAATAAATAGCAATCATTTTACTTAACTCTGACATATGAAATTAATTATTATTGGTCAGTCATTCAAATTGTATTTTGTAATTATTGTCGACAATTATTTTGGACCAAAAGTGTTTAAATGTGTTTGCAACACACTGATACCTAAACTGGAAAAACTGAAACATTATGCAACTATGTAACTCATTTCTATCTTAAATAAGTTTTGAAGTTGCTTGTCAAGTATACTAATATCAAAAGAACAAAACATTCACCAGTAGCGTAATGTTTAAGAAAAAACTCGAGAAAAAAAAGAGAAATTAAAAGTTGATGTACTTAACTGAAATTTTTTATTTAGATTCTTTTTTTATTTTGGAAGAACTTTTCCTTATAAGATTTTGCTGTATCTTTATAAGTTAAGGTACTTTATCCTTGACGCGATTCCGGGAAATGACATTTGCTCTCGCACTAAAAACCATACTTAAAATCTGAAATGCTCATTAATTGTTTTAGGGCAAGCACCAACTTTTATCAAGAATAAAATTTTCTGAGAGACCAATAATAAAGAAGTTTCCCATATGTTGCATACTTTTTTGGACACACTATATATAATATTCTATACCGTTTTTGACATATTTTTAATTTTATGTCAAAAATGATGTTTGCAGGTCTAAATATAACTATCAAGTTCTCCTAATGAAATCCTTTATTATTTAATTGGAGTTAATTTCCTTGTAGAAGGGGATCTACTTTAGTAGTATGTGTTGGCATTTTTTTAAATAAATACGTGGTGATCAAACACTAACATGAAAAATTTAAATGAAAAAATCATAAAAACTAATTTTTTTTTCAAAACCCGCTATTTTTATAATTTTATCATATTTAGCATTCAAAATAAGGGTGACTTTGTATAAGGTTGTTTATTCGAAAAACTAGTAGTAGCAATTTAGCATTTTTCTATTGTAAAAATGCTATACGGCTTTAAAGTTTTGTTATTAGTTGGCCATGACGGTGAGGCGTGGCAAAATAAAAACAATCGAGCACTACAGGAATGACATTATTTCTTGTCGTCTGACAATACACCCATTTATTACCCCAGCCAGGACGGACGATTAAATTATTAACCTTTTGTCGGGAGCAGCTGTTCTAACAGTTACAACAGTCTTTCTTTTGCATCGTGTATAGTAACCTATACTGTTAAAATCATAACAACTTTTGTATTCAACTTTTTTTGTTACACCCTGTAGATTCTGAGATAATGACACCTTATCCCATAATAAACAGGCCACCCTGTACAAATGCTTATGTCTGATGAAATAAATATTATATTTGGATATTATTCTGTTTCTCTTGGATTTACGAACCTTACCTTGATATATCTAAAAAATCTTCTTGAATTTTCTTGAAGTTGTTCGGCTTAAAGTATTTATCATAATTTCAAACTAAATAACCTAAATATGATAAATTGCCATGGTACTTGGCATGGTAATATCATCTAAATTATTGCAACTTCTGCATTCAGTATACCTACCCTCTACAATAAAAAGTAATCCACTTAGATTCGTAGTGATACAAAGTAAGTATCATTTAATAATGGCTGAAATGTAATTAATCACAGACACCTTGTTGGTATTTTGTGGTACATTGTGCAGGAGGAAGTGCAGCAAAGGAATCAAGAGAGAAAAACTTTAACGTAACTTAACAAAAATAGCTATATTCCACCGCTTTTAGTAGCATAAACCACCAAAAAATTATAAGATTCAATTCATTCATTCATAAAATTGATGGACACTTTTTTTGTATTTAAACAAATACATGCAGTGATATCTATATGACAAAAAATTATACCACAATCCGCAATTTGTAGTAGTACCAAACTAACCAAAACGTATTAAACTTGTATTATTTTGTTTATCCAATTTTGTGGTACTAATATAGTTGAAAAGTATTTTATTTAATTTTTTCAGGTTCACAAAAAAACACAAAAAAAGATGACGTTATTTAACAAAAAATAACTGTATTCCACCACTTGTAGTAGCATAAAGCCCCCAAAAAATCATAAAATTCAAATGTATTATTCTATTTTAAACAATTTTGTGAAACTAAAATTGGTGGACACTATTTTTTTTTGTATTTAAACAAATACATGCAGTAATATCTATATGACAAAAAATTATCACATTCCGCAATTTGTCGTAGAACTAAACTAACCAAAACGTATTAAACATACTTGTATTATTTTGTTTATACAATTTTGTGGTACTAATATAGTTGAAAAGTATTATATTAATTTTTTTCAAGTTCACAAAAAACAAAAATTTTGTGGTACTAAAAAAAACGGAAAGTATTTTATTTAATTTTTCAAGTTCACAAAAATATAAAAAAGAGATGACGTTAAATAAATACATAGGTACCAGTATATACTATATGGCACAAAATTTTTGCATTCCACCATTCGTAGTAGAATTAAATCAACCAAACCTTATTAAACAAACTTGTATTATTTTGTTTCATACAATTTTGTGGTACTAAAATAAATGGAAAGTATTTTATTTTATTTTTTCAAGTTCACAAAAAAACATACAAAAATAGATGAAGTAATTTTAACAACAAATAACAATATTCCACCACTTGTGGTAGCATAAGACCAACAAATACTTGTATTATTTCCATTTTGAACAATTATATACTCTTAAAATTGATTGCTACTATTTTATTTAATTAAAATAAGAGTCTATAAATAAACAAAAAGTAGTAAGTTGTATGACAGAATTTAAATATGTTCAGGAAATAAATATTTAATTTAAAGTACGAGGTAAATACTAAATAAAATGTACTAAATAACATTATTTAATGTTGCATGAAAAAATTACATCAATCATTATTATTAAGATTAATAGTAATAGTACAATTTGTATTTCCTGTTAGGTTAATACTCTTAGATATAGTCTAAGTTAATACTAGTATATTCCCGCTACGACCAGAAGTAGTAGTAGAAATATCAGATCGTTTCTCCTGCAAAGCCTGAATAAAATTTTCACCTCCTTGTATCATTCTTGCTATTTTTGTTTTTCCTTCCAGGCTATCTTCTATATATATTTTTCGGCTACAGATGGACTTTTCCACCCATGTATAGGGTTCTCGAAACGAATGTCCAGGGCATTCATCAAGAGCACTTAAAAGATTTCGGTGACTTAATAATAACTCTCCATTATTTAAAATGGATTAAAAATCCTATATTTTAAAGGCAAAAAAAAATGTTAAAAAGGGGTATTTTTACTTCTTAAAAGAAATTTTCTATTTAATCGAATTTGCCGTTTTCCCAAAATATTTAATATCTCTAAAAATTGAATCACCCTCATATTAGTTGCTAAAAAACACAAAAGTACGTTAGTTGCACTACTATTTTCTATTTTTTCGTATTACATTAATTGTTTTGAGTTGGGTTAAAATTATTTTTGGTATAAAGATATCCTATATATGTACAGGGTTTTTCCGTATATTTTTTAACCCCAACTAGAGACCTTGTAGTTTCTTTAAATTTTGATACAACTTTCTCAAACTCTATGTTTAGACATTGGGCCCCCTAAGGGGCAAAGCACCCCATTGGGAGCCCCGCAAAATTTTCATTTAAAGAACTTTATCAAGGTTATATTTATATTAATGGTACTCTTGTAAGATTTTTTTAATAATATTGGGGCCCCCAAAATGGTGCGAAGCATAGCAGCCCTAAGGTCCCAAAACTAGTTACCTCGAGACAATTACTAAGCTTATTTTCCTGCAGAGTTTCATCAAATTTCGTTTAAAAGTTCTTAAACTATTTGAACTCAAAATATTGGGGTCCCTAAAAATGGGCGAAGTACCCCATTAGAATCCTCTAAAAATTTATCATCTAAAGACCTTTACCAAAGCTATATTTATGTCAACATTGGTTAAATTTAATAAAACGCAATTCGTGTTAGATTTTTTTTTTAATATAGGAGCCCCCAAAAGGGTGCAAATTACCGGAGCCCTAAACTTCAAAAACTAACTCACCCTGAGACTTTTTTGAAACCTATTTTTCTGCTAACTTTCACTAAATTTCGTTTAACTGTTCTTTTGCAATTGCGTGCCCAAAAATTGACCATATACACACATACACAAAAATACATACAAACATATATACAGATATTTTTTAAAACACGTTTTTTCGGATTCCGGGAGTCTCAAAATGTGTAAAAAACACATTTTTTTAAAATCGAATTTTTGCACGATTACAATACTCTCCCTAAACTATACTTTCAGTACAGAGAGGAGAGTAAAACATTAACTTGTCAAAATTTGACATTTTCTTAAATGTTCTTGATATTTTAGATTAAAAATTCTTAAAGTTTATAAAAAAGAATAAAGCTTTTGTATTTACCATATTTCCATATCTATTCAAATAAACTCTCTAGGTGAAGTGCAAAGATATACGGGAAAACCCTATACCTAATAAAACTGGTAAATTTTGATATACAGCAAAATAGTTATTTTTATATTTCCTAAAAATGCAAATATGCGCAACTTTTTATTTGTATATTATTAAATAGAATACTTGTAGATAATAAAAATGTTTTTACGTAAGGTGAATCAAGGTTTATTCATTAAAAAAACTCTAATCAAAATAAATAATTGTCGAAAACATACTTAGAAAATCTAAGTATAAACTTTTGAATAAAACAACCATTCACTCAAAGTTATAATTAAAACAAACGTACCTGTCAGATGTTAAAGTACACCCAAAAGTATTTATATCAGTCAATCATACAAATAATAAACATTTTGAATTTTTTAATTTTTCCATTTATGTCCGCGTTTTCCTTAAATTCGACTACTGTGCGTCATGATGTCCAAGTATGAACTTGGGAAATTTTGATACTCTTAACTGAATATTCACTTGCAGTAGGTCGTAATGTCCAAAAGAGACCCGGGAAAATTTTAAAATTAACTTTAATTGTCAAGTATATACTATGATCTCGGTATCGACCAAACCAAAAATAGTGTCTCACCGTTTTAGAGACTATCATTAACCATCGTGTATTCCTTTTCTCAATCTAATAATTTCATTTGAACCATTAGAAAAAAACGAGAGTCGAAAGTGTGAGACTGTTCAAAAATAAATAGCAAACACATCAGGCTCTTCGGATTCTAGATACAGTTCTTCACATTTATTCACATGATTAAATCTAACAGAACTATATGAGTTAAAAACTTTTCATTATATTTAAAGGTATATGTTGTAGTCTATTGTTCGAGAAATTATCAACAATTCCTGAGTTATACACGAGATGTCTGTGTTTTGATACAACTTTAATTCCAAATTTATTTACAGTCAACAATGTCTACTGGAATTCAGGACAATGCCATCACGAGCACCAGCGGGAAGGAGGGCGCTTTCCTCAACGGGCCATCGGTGGTGGAATGTTATATAGTATATGTTATAATTGTACCTGGGACAAAGCGAATTGGCTTCGGTTGGAGTAGCATGCTAAGAAATATGAATATAGATGACGGGTGAATTATTCACCCATTATTATTGTAGTTTTATAGTAATATATAAATAAAAGTTACTCGTCATGTATTTATATTTCCTAATTACTATATTACTTAAAACTTAAATTATAAAGTCTATTTTTGACTAATATTATTTACATATAGGCAACGTAACACAGTAGCCACGTTACTAGGCTACATTTTGCAACGGCTATTTTACTATTTACCTGTAAAAGTTTCAAAAAAATACGTGTTGTTTCCTTTGTGAAGATGAGCTATTTCTATACCATGCCAAGTATCTAATACTTGTACTTGTAGCAATTAAAGTTCTTATAGCCGATATAACCATTTCTTGATAACTCTAACAAGAACATAAAATGCTATGGAGACCATTGTGTAGTGTATCAGAAAAACACTCGGTATTTTATAAATTAGATCGTGACGGCAACCCGAACATTTCAAGGTCTAGACGAAGGTTATTTACATTACCTACTACACGTAATATTATTGTTTAACTGCAATGTACGAGATACTTGACGCGGATCACAACGTCAAGACAACCTTGCTGAATTGGTATTGTTATTATAACATTATATTTATAGTACGAACCTACACCAACCCAAGAGAGAGAAGGCTGAATGACGCATTGATATGCGTACGTAGATTATAAGGGTATACATTATGTCGCGTTACAATCTTGTATATTCCTTGCTATAATTAATACAGAACTCTATAGTTACCTAGAGTTTTATTCAATAAATAAAAGGAGATCTACAATTGTTAATACAACTCTTACTATAGCAATTAATATGCTATGTTATTATTATTATTATTATTATTATTATTATTATTATTATTATTATTA
>MU182653.1:3626-24870 GCA_016904865.1 Pissodes strobi | reverse complement strand
TATTATTATTATTATTATTATTATTATTATTATTATTATTATTATTAAGGAGAATGCTATATTTTATTATTGGCTTACAATTACATTTAAAAGTTTTAAGATGTTAATATTCTGTACGTTGAATAGCGACAATAAGTCTGAAAATAAATACTATTATTCTGCATTTTGATGTCTTAATGGGTAATTAACTAATTGGCTTCATGTCCGAGCTCCTCCTGTACTATCATAGCCGTAGGTAGTCAGCGAAAAACTGAGTAAAATCGAATATCTGCTACTAATCGCATTTGCTTTCCGTGACGTAATAAAAAAAAATGGATACTAACGAATGACGTATGATGTACTACAAATGGCTGCTGCCTGGTGAAGGATTACTCAGGCGTCGCTTACGATCGAAGATTCCAATTTTGAATATTCGCCATCTTAATGATATATGAAAGCAATCTAAAGCTAGAAATTAATAGCTGAAGTGGATGAAATGAAAGTGAAAGGTATATGATCGGAAGCCAGGCCAGTTCGTGCCCAGCACAAAAAATCACAATGAATCTTCGATTTTTGTTATGGAGATTTACATGTAAAAATGCAGGTAAACTGTCATAGTTTATCTAGTGTCGTGAATCCTACCAATATGTTATTCCATTCTACCTATCAATGAAGCTTTAATGGTCAATTACGAATTTAAGGAAGAAACCTGTATCGATTATTATACTACATGTCGTAGATGTTTTTAAAGCATAAAAAATTAAATAAAAGATACATAGTAAAAAGAGCCATAAAAATAAAAATTATGAATTAAAAAGGCCATTCCAAAAGATGCCAACACACATTGCACCCTCTGTACTTGCACATTTTTAAACACGCCAAAGTAAGGAGAATATCATCTTCTTATTTTGTCAGTCCTAAGCCTGAAGAAAGTGTGAAGGGAAATTGCAACCTTTGGGATTGCAATGATTGCATATATATTTTTTATTCGAACTCTATTTCGATAAGCTGAACACCCAGTATACGATTGGACCTCTGCTATGATTCTACATTGAAATAATATCTTACTGCTAGTTTCCAATTGTATTTAAGTTCAAATACGTTATATAAATACTTTAATATTCACAGATTTTAGATGTAGAAGAAACTCTGCTTCATTTTGGACCAAAACAACAAATGGGAAGAATTAGGATTGAATCAACTTTTGTTAAATGGCAATAAATGTATAATTCAGAGGATAAAGAAAAAGCGAATGGGTCGGGTAAGTTATGAAAGTTTTTTTTATATTTAAACTTAGCGATGTTTTTTCCAACCTTCACTCGCAAAAATTACCGAACATTAACACTCTAAGCCCCGCCCCAGCATTTCCCTCCATGCCAAGTTGCGGAACCTAGTGAAATGCTGGTTAACCTCTCTGGCCTCGTGCCACGTTTCACCCGGTCTCGTCTAAAGTCTAAAGTCTCGCCTTTGTAAGCGCTACATCAAAAGTGCCGACTGAGAGAGGACCTTCTAGTCTCTTGTTGATGCTCAGTGCAAAAATCAAACATTTTGCCTCCATGCTAATAAATTAATCGAGTGCATTTACCTACGCTTTAGGTAGGGCATTAGAAAAAGTGTCGGCAATTTGGCATGCACTTGTAATATTACTATTGACTATATCCAATCTGCTGTGCTGTAGGTAGAGGATATTATTGCTAAATAATTGATAACGATTATAAATTCAACAAATTAATACTTCTGTTTAATGTCATCAATTTTTAACGAAGAGAAGCGCATTAGAAACAATACAGTATAGGGGAAGTGCGGTAATTGCCGCCCACTTTAGCAAAATAATATGTAACTCCTTTATTTTTTATGATAAAATGAAATCGAGTACGTCATTATTTAGTGGTTTTGATTATTATCGATGTTTTATATTCCAATTATTAACCAAATAAATTGGTAAGATTGAATTTTTTTTTGGTTTTTAAAATTTTGCACTTGGGCGAAGTTAGCCGACTTCGCGGGTAATAGCGCACACCTACAGGATAATACCGCCCAAACAAAAATATATTATTTTTTAATAACGTAAACGTAGGTATTTGCAACAATAAATTAAAACATAACTTTTAAAAAAACTTTACTATTCAACTCATAAGAAACGGATATTGACAGCAGTATAAAATATAGTTACCTGCTACGTCAAAAAACTAATAATATCTAATTAACTCAAGAACAAAAATCACAATTTTTTTTTATTGTTATCGCAACTAGTGCACTCTTTGTGTGTCCATTTGCGACAAACACCACACCTGTACCACATTTCCGATTTACCAAATTCACCACAGATCAAACATACTTCATCCTCTATGTCATTATCCAGATTGTCGGAGCTTTGGTCATCGCAAAGGTTATTTTCATTGCAAGAAAATTCACTTGAGGAGGAATGGTCATCAAATTTAACCTTCTTTTAACTCTCTTCACCGGCAGTGGGACTTTCTTTTTGTTTTTTTGTGCCCTTTTTTCTTCTTTTTTTTTTCAGCTCTATTTTGTCCGGCGTCGCTGTGAGAATTTTCGATGCTCCTGCGTTTCTTGTTCCTCTTTTTGGACCTTTATTCTTGACAATACAGAGGGGTGATATTTCTTCGATAGATATTTTCACTTTAGTTGGTTTTTTGTTAGAAGAGCAATGAGGTTTAGGTTGACGAGAGGTGGATGGTTTGGGTTCAGCTTTACGGGAGGTAGATAGTTGGGGTTCAGCTTCACGGGAGGTAGATGGTTGGGGTTCAGCTTCACGGGAGGTAGAAGGTAGAGGTTCAGCTTCCCTGGAGATCGAGGGTGGTTCAGTTTCACATGCAAATTCGTGAGGCTCTTCGACAACGGGTATTTTAGAGAGAGTCGCGGGCAAAAAAGCTTCATCTGTAAATATATCTGGTCTATATGGAACAATCCCACTTACTTCGAAACCTTTCTGAGCTTTTACTGACTGACTCGTAACACCCATCTCATCGACATTAAATATACGATTTGGAGGAAAGTTGTATTTTATTTGACCCTCCTCCAAATTTTCGAAAAAAAGATTAACACTTTCTCTATTGAAACCAGAAATTCTTCCTAAGCTAGTCGGTTCAGGTTTTCTCATAGCTAAACGGGAATGGCGTCTTAAAAATAATTGTAGCCAGTCTTTACCGACCATTTTCTTTTCATGGTTGAAACAGTGTGGTATGTTATTCTTTTCGGCAAAGCCATACACAAGTCTACGTAAATCCATGGCTGTAAGACCATAAAACATATTTGCAAGATAAATGCATCGCTCCTCTAATTGTGTTTCTTGCTCAGGTGAAAATATAGTATGGCGGCCAAGTTTAGCAGCAGAAGAATTATTTGTTTTCAGGCGATCTTTCAAAGTAGAATAGGGAATACCTGAAAACAAACTTAGGATTAGAGTGTTTGTTAAATAAAAAGAGAGTACTATTCATACCGAATTCTCTAGCACTTCTCCTTTTCCCACGTCCATCTCTGATTGCTTGCATAGCAGCCTGAAGCGCTTCTGGGGTCCAGGTGGCTTTTGTACGAGGAATATTTCTTGCTTTCAGCATTTCTGTAATTACACTATCTTAATTAAAAATTAGTTGCGCTGTATTCAAGTATGTGGGTAATACCGCCCATTATGAGGGCAATGCCGCCCATGATGGGCGGTATTACCCGTCACCGCCATGTTGTTTACAATTTTTTTTCTATGATAACTGTTTAAAATACTATCAAAAACAAGGTCAGTTTACATAGGAAAATGAATAAGGCGCACAACAATCTAAAAATTATTTGATTCTAAAAAAGACATGCTACTTACGGTTTATTTTCCGGAACATAAAACTTAGATCGGCGGCACCTGCAATCACATTCTTATCGGTCAACACACTAAAAATAACTTTGAAAGCAAATATCGTTTCTCTGACGTTCGATGCATTATCATGTGACCCGGATGTTGCCAAATCTCTTCGGTTCGCGAAATATTAAGGATTTAATAGAGGTGGGCGGTATTATCCACTGGGCGGTAATACCCGCACTTCCCCAACACCCCATCTAAACACGGTATGTCAGCTTTCCGAAAAATACTAAATGAAACACTCTTTGTATTCCATGCATTATATTTTAATCCAAAAAGACCTCTAAATTAGCGTAATGGAGTGCTTTCGGCCGGATCTATCATCAGTGTTACTTGTCAGTGGAACAAAAAGACATATCCACGAAGAGGCACAAACTACATCAAACGATAACGGTAACATCAAAATTTAAATTACGTTATATTTTTTACTAGTAAAACATAGGAAAAATCTGCAACACACGTGACGTCACGCTGTCATTCTTCGGCAAGCTGACATACCGTGTTTAGATGTATCGTGGCATTAGATTGTAAATTTCAATTACAGAAAGAAGACTAATGAAGTAACCAGCATGGTGCTTGTAGGAGACGTGAAAGACCGGGTTGTCATCCTGGTGGACGATATGGCCGACCGACACATGCAGCATCACCTGTCATGCGGCGGAAAAAACTAATGGAAGCGGGCGCTACCAAGGTGTATGCCATTTTGACACACGTCATATTTTCCGGGCCAGCTATTCGTAGGATAAATAAAGCTTGTTTTGAAGCTGTCGTGGTGACAAACACTATTCATCAGGATGAACATATGATGCAGTGGTCAAAAGTGCAGGTAAATATAGAAGCCATTGCATTATTTTCCATTGAAAAAGTTACATGTTTTATTTTTCTTCTGACATTTCCATTTGTATTCAAAATTCTCATTAAATTCAAAATACCAGGTTTACGAAACTTTTGATTATTTTCTAATATCTCTCGAAATGTTGCATGTACATAGAAATACATGGTCTTACTACTCACATATAGGATTACTTTCAGAGGGCTGCAGTTAAAACATGTTAGTGCCACTTCATATCAAGTTGCATCTCAAAAGAACATTTTGACACTGGTCTATGTTGACGAGATCTTAAATGGCAAAAGCTTGAAAGAAATATATTTATTATAGTAAATTATTTTTTGACATCTGGCTATGATGCTACTTTAATGAGGAGCGTTTATTCGCGTTTTAAGAACATTGCCGTGCTGTCCTTCTTTCCGAGCTATTTTTCCTTTTATACCTTCTTTTAAGGATTGTTTTTCGCCTCGAAACTCTGGAATTTGCAGGTGTCCGGCTTATTCAATTGTATTCACACGATTTTAATGGACAATTAACGTTTGTTTACATGTTTTATAGATTCCAATCTCGATTTTATTATGCTGCTCTTTGATATTTAAGTTCATTAAAATTTGAATATTGATGTTAATATGATTTTTACATTTCGAGTATAGTATTGCTACCGCACTTCCTAAATAGTGTAATTAAAATTGTTTGGTCAAATGGACAGGTGTTCGCATTCCAAACTTTGGCTTCTTATTGGCCGACTTTTCTAACCGCCCACCTTTCAAAGTTTGGAGCAAGGGCCCTAAACTCGGTCTAAATGCGCAATTATTTGTTCAAGAGTTTTACAGGTGGTTCATTCGATTACGCGTTATAATGCAGACGGACGAGAATTAACCTGCCAGCTATTGGAATTATTTTTCCATAGAAATTATTTTATATTAGTATGGCGTATGATAGATCTTATTTCGGCACGTTTGCTAGCTTTTCCTTTCTGCATAAGTTGCGATTTAAATTAACTTTAGCCGGGTCGAGCATTGCTTAAGTTGCGTTTCCATTTTAAGTTTGAATCAACAAGGGTGTTATTTCTATTTTTTCATGTTATGGTCTGCCATTTAGTTCAAGACTTAGTTTAGTATTCATCGGCGAACTAGAACGGAAATTAATTTATTTTTTACTTGATTGCTGAAAACTATGAATTAATTTATTAAATAAATTATTCACAAGCTCCTGGATCATTACAATTGATTGTATAATTTTGGTTCTCGATTGATACGCCTCGCTCTGAAATTGTGCAATTAAACGTCGCTCAATTGAATACTCTCTCAGACGATGTGCATAACAAAGTCTGACATTGTCACTTGAGACATAAAAGCTTTAAATGTTTTAACCTGATGGCTTCCTTTGAAAAATCTTGTGATAATGAAAAAATTAAGTGGCTAAAAATTAAAGAGATTAAGCTTTTAAAAGAAAAAATATAGCATTTTCATAGAAACAGATTGCAATGGCAATAATTATTACAAAGAAATAATAATAAAAAACAAGAAAGAGGACCAAACTAATTTTACTGATTTTTTTTTTAAACCGCTATGGCCAAATGGCAAGCCAGTCGGGGAAATAAAAATAAACGATTTTAAATCCTATTTACATCTAATCCCTGCATCAGATCACCAATTTTATACGAAGTTTCAATTAGGGATTTAATGACGAATTTGATTTTGAATTAGACGTCTAACGTTATTTTTTCTATTTTTTAAAGTGTTTTGTTCTTGTTCTGACACAGAGTTTATTTTTCTATTAATCAATACAGAACCAAATATTTTTTAAATTTACTGATGTGTTTTGTCACCCAATCCTACCAAAGTTTCAGTCAAGTTATTTGAGTCAGACTTGACATCCCCAAAATCACTATCAATTTTTTATTTTTATTCTTTTAAGTTTTTTTGTAACATAAGCGTTCTTTTTTGTTTATCAATAGAGAGCCAAGTATTTTTTTAGTATACTGATAATGTGTTTTTTATCAAAATATTGGTGTTATATTAAATTAGTTCCTTTCAAAATCAATAATACCAAAGTTGTAGGTAGTTAAGCAATAGAATTTGTCAGCGGTCACTGTGACCGCACGACGACGTTAGTGCTACATTTCGGGTTCGCATAAACCTTGCTGTACGACAATGGCTGATCAACCTGGACCGTCTAAAAAGTTGAAAGTAGTTGAAGAAGTGAGTGTATCGGATCCTAAATATGAGGAAACATGTTAGAAGTGGTATGAGGAGGACCAAAATGATTTTTCTGACCAAACTAATGTTGATGAACAAACCAAGGAACTCAATGAACATGATACAGAATCCTGAATTTGATATGGAATATAATGAACTGGAAAATGAAGGTACAAGACAAGGGAAGAAAGGAAATGTAGGCATGAGTCCGGTTTCTCTGCCATCGACGTCGAAAGCGGTATCTAGTTGAAATGAGTCCTAGGATAGGTTCAGGAAGTGATTCTGTCCTAGGGCGGATGGTAACCCTAGGGCACATTGCATCACGGATGCGCTGTATGTTTGTAGTCAGCTTTTCTACTTCATTCTCGAGTGCCTGGATTGATTCGATTTGTTCAGGGACGACTGTTACCTCGTTCAACCTCTCTCAAAACACCCTCCAATCAAGATTCCTGTAGGAAACGACGGTGTCTCTCGTCGTGGGGGCCTTGTGATACAGGCTAATCTTGATCGGAAGGTGGCCCGGGTTTGAGGTGTTAATTTCCAGTAACTGAGTGGTTCTTATCGCACCCCTAGTAATAGCAACATCCAGGAATGAGTCGCTTCGAAGATATGTGGGATTTGGAGTTCTATGAAAGGACATTTCCAGGTGGTTTTCGATTATTCCCCTAAATAATCTACCCCTGCTGTTAGTTACGCCGTCCCATTCGACGTGCGTGGCATTCAAGTCCCCTATCAGCAGGGCTACTCTGTTTTGCGGTAGAAGTACAAGGAGATCGTTTGCCGTGAGGCGGAGATCCGGAGGTATGTAGCAGCCACATACACGCAGTCCGCTCTCCAGTTCAATACTGACGTTTTCGATCACGGTGCGCACGTTATATACGCGCCGAAAGCGAAGAGTTTTGTGTATGAAGCAGGCCACGCCTCCTCCGGCTCGATCTAGCCTATCAAATCTCTTTATGTTATATTTCCTAACTTTAAGTGTAAAGTTAGGGTTTAAAAACGTTTCGTTGAGAAAAACAATATAGAAATTGGATGTTTGCATAAAATTACGGAATTCGCCCATTTTGGACCTGATACCGTGACAGTTCCAGCTCGCTATATTTATCATTATATGTTAAATTGCGAGTATTCAAATGAGAAGAAGCGAATCGAGGCTTGCAGTATCTCTGCCTTATCGCCTCGACACGCTTCTAGCATGTTTGAGTAGTGGTCTAGCGCTAGAAATAGCTGGTCTAAATTGACCATACTATTTATTTTAGCCACCACATTATTAAGGTTAGACATTAAATTAGATATATTTACATTGTTATCATGGTTCAAGTTGCCGCGAGCAGTACCACTAACCTGTACAGGGTTATTCATTATAAATGGACAACCCCCTTAATTTGGTTATTTTTAAAGATAGAGGGACAATTTTTTTATCGACTTGTAGGTAATCATCTTAATTTTTTTATTAGTTATGAAAATATTATACAGGGTGTCCCATAAGCAAACGCCAATCTAAAGTTATATTTTTTTAAATGGAACTCCCTGTATATTATTGCATTTTTTGATTCTACTTAAAATTCTAAGCATATTTATGTATGATGTTACATCTCTAGAGCTAGTAGTTTAACAGCTATAAACAGTTGAAAATCGGTACTTTGGTTACTTTTCACCTTGGTAGCAAGAAGATCATTAGAGATGGAGTAAAATTAACTTCACATTCCTATCTTAACTTTTCAAGTGCTATCTGATGGGGCTAACTGGCAGGCGGTACCATGGGTACCAAATCTGGTACCTTGGCAGGTACCATCAGTTAGCACCATCAGATAGCTCTTGAAAAGTTAAGATAAAAAATGTGAAATTCATTTTACTCCATTTTTAATGGCCTGCTTGCTACCAAAGTGAAAAGTAGCCAAAGTACCGATTTTCAACTGTTTATAGCTGTTAAACTACTAGCTCTAGAGATATAACATCATACATAAAATATGCTTAGAATTTTAAGTAGCATCCAAAAATGCAATAATATACAGGGTGTTCTATTTAAAAAAATTTAATTTTATATTGGCATTTGCTTATGGGCCACCCTGTATAATATTTTCATTAGAAATAAAAAAATTAAGATGATTACCTACAAGTCGATAAAAAAATTATCCCTCTATCTTTAAAAATAACCAAGTTAAGGGGGTGTCCATTTATAATGAATAACCCTGTACATTACTTTGTTTTGCGACGTTCTCTCTAGTTAGTTGAGCGCTGCTACATCGTAGAGGCGGGAATTGCTTCTGGAATGCTTCGTCACGTTGGGCATTTTTTAGCCCTTGGCTCCGTGAGCCGGTAGCTACTCTTGCAGGTTGTTTGTCACGCCAAGCCGGGTTGGCTGGCGGTGGTGCAGGTTTGAACGTCGGTTTTGGTTGCTTGTTCTTGGCTGCCGCTGCTTCTATTATGTTCAGCTTGTAAGCGTAAACCGGGCACACATCATCTATAGACCGATGAGGTCCGCCGCAGTTTACGCATTTTGTTATTTCTTGGGTGCATTGCTTGATATCATGCGGCTACGCGCATTTACTACATGCCGTTTTCCTGTTGCAGTACGTTTTGGCGTGCCCGTACTGTTGGCAATTCTTTCACTGAAGTACGGGTTTGCCTGAACGCCTAGCTTCCCATGCGATTCGTACATGCATTAGTGTCTTCACCTCGCTATTCAGTCGTCGAACAGTATAATCGGTACCTAGAATGACTCTCATTTCATATATGCTCTTAGCTCGGATATTATGTTCTTCGTTGAGTGCTTCGACTATTTCTTACAGAACGAATGTCCTAGTCTTTTCCTGGGTTTCTGCGTAGGTATGGTACTCCGTACGCTCGACGTCTAAGGCCCTTTTCAATGTGTGGAGATCAATAGAGTTCTCGCAATATATTATAACGCTGTTTTTAGTATATTTTAATTGGTACTTGCTTATTCTCATGGCTTGTAGGTCCTCCCTGAGCTGCTTGTGGTCAGCCGGGCGCCGTTTAATAACAACTGGGGGTGGTGGCTGCACTTTACTTTTGAGGGTAGTTTTAGTGGTTTTTCGGGGAGCGGCTTTGCGTTTAACCCCGGTGGATGCCGTGGTAGACGCGACGCTTACGGTTTCTTCATCCTCCGTATCTAGGTCAGATAGGGGTTGAAATTGGTTAGATATGGGGACGGTGGATTGGCCCATATCTAGGATTGATATTTTAAAGTTCTTTTTAAACGGTATTTGCCTGAAGGGCGTTTTAAAAATGTCTTTGGATTTTTCACCTACCCGGGTCTCAGAAGTTGCAGATATCGGATATCGGGGGAGGCGGCGGTGGCATTATTTTCGGGTCGTTACTATTCGGTTTCGTTGTATCCATGCGGTTTAGGGCTTCTTCGTTTTTTTTGCGATTTCTGACGGTCATCCAAGGTGACCTTTAGCTTTTTGCCGTCTCCGTGCCTTGTATGTTTGTTGGAGAGGCTTTCTTTTTGCCAGTATCAATTTTTGATGTCACTGGTTTCTTCATACGTAGGGGGTGGCAATCCCTATTATGTTGACGCACTTTGGATGTTAGCTTAGAAGCATCGGCTAAGCTTAGATTGCTATAATTTATCAGGCTTTCGTAGTCCAGACGGCACTAGACGCAGACTTCTGCATTTGTTTTGCATCTGCTGCGTAATCTACGCACAGAATCCTCCGATAATTTGCGGTCGGTGACCGACTCCATGGATACGTTTGGCATGGTATTCTCATCGTCCGTTGGGTCCCCATTTTTGGGTCAGTTGCCGGGGTTACGTCCCCGGCGACTAGAAAAATGTAAGCACTTGGCTTATAGCGGTCTTTACTGGTTACCTGTACGATAAAAAGCAGTCACAAGAATTTTAATATCACAGTACCAGTCCGAGATTCGGTTAAAAAACGCGCAAGGAATCTTTTTGCCTGAGTTCCTTTATCAGGTCCGTTTCTTTAGCCGGCAAGAAACGGAATCCTTATTACAACGATTTGTGAATTGCCACTTCTGCAGAAGGATCCACCATTACCTCGCAAAATCTGGAATTACAATTCTGCAAACTCGGAAGATCTAAGACAGTTCTACCTAGATTTTCCTTGGCTCGACGTCTGCTTTGGCACTAATGACCCGTCAGTCTGCTGCGAAGAAATTACGCAAGTAATCTCCTCAGGAATGGAAGAATACATCCCAAATTCCATCAAGTTACCGTCAAAAGGAAAGCCCTAGTTCGACAGAATATGCGAAAGAGCTGTAGGTGGGAAACAGCAAGCCTACAAGTACTGGCAGCAAAATCAGACCGCAGAAAATCGCAATAATTTTGTCGAAGCGAGAAACGAATGCAAACGTGTGACCGACGAAACTAAGGACAATCACAATCAGGAATGAACTTTTGCAATGCCCCAGTGGCTCCAGGAATTTCTGGTGGGTAGCAAAGGCAGTAAGTAATAACTTTACAAAACAGTCTCCCCACCTTTGACGGACGAACGTGGCATCGCGGCGACTACAGCCAAGGAAAAAGCGAACATGCTCGCCAAAATGTTTTCATCGCATTCTACCTTAGATGTCCTCCAAGGCAAGGCTCTCCCCACCATATCGAACATCAACACTACCATGGCAGAAGTCAAGTTTCATCACCGTGATATTCGCAAAATCCTTAAAGAACTAGCACGCAAAAGGCATCAGGACCGGACGGAATACCCGCCATCGTGTTAAAGAACTGCGCCAACGAACTATCACCCGTTTTTCCACGCCTTTTTCTCTGTCTTAGCAGCGACTGAGACTTTTCACCGCAGACAGAAGCAGATTGCAGCAATTAATCAAGACCTGGAGAAAGTTCAAAGTTGGAGCGCCAGAAATTTGGTCCAATTCAATGCAGCAAAGACCCAAGCAGCCACGTTTACCAAGAGGGCCAATACGGGCCCGACATCTTATGGCAGGATCGACCATTCCTTCATCCTCGTCAATCGGACTGCTGGGTGTCTCGGTCAACAGCAATATGTCTTGGCATGGCCACGTTGCGTTGCTAACATCGCAAAATCAGCCTCCCAGAAGCTTGGTGCTCCTGCTCTACAAAACGCAAATAAGGCCGTTCTTAGAATATTACTCACAAATCTGGGGTGCCGCGCCAAAACACACTCTAAAGCTGCTGGGTTCCACTCAGAAGAGATGTGCGTCTCATCGGCGACCCGGAGTTGACCCGGAATCTGGATAGTCGTGAACACCGCAGACATGTGGCCGAGATGTCCCTGTTTTACAGATACTTTCACGGTATATGTTCCCAGGATTTGGCCCGCTTGATCCCGCTCCTGGCAAAGCCTGTCAGGCAGTCACGACAGACGGCAAAAGCGCACCAGTGCGTCGTACAACTGGAAACACCTAGAACATCGCTTTACAAGAATTCCGTTGTCTGGCGTATTGCATCACTGTGAAATTCACTTCCTGGACATCTGTTTTCCCCTAATTACATCCGACAATTCTTCAAGAACCGTGTCAATCAACATCTTCGCATACACACCGCTCGTCGAGTGCCATAGGATCTCCCTTTAGTGTGTGTGCCACTGCCTAAAAAAAAATAAATATAGATGGACACATTTAAAAATTGAAAGAAAGGATAAAATATACAAGTAGTTCTCGTCCTGAATTAAAGGATTTAAATATGACTGAACTAAAGGCATTCATTGGTATTCGATTTTACCCAGCTGTTTTCGTTCCAAATCATGAAAAAATTGAAAGAATTGAAAGTTCTTTCCAACTAAACTGAAAAGCTCCGCGAGTGTTGTGCAGGGTGGCTAGGCCCGCTTATTAGATTAAAAGGTACTCAATCTCAACTTAACAAGAAAACAAGAAAACACAATCTATAATTTAAGGAAAAATCAATTTGCTACCAAGGTTTTTTTTTGAAAACAGCAACAATACTACGGTAAAACGGCAAGTTAAAGACAAAAGAATGTCAAATGACTATTAAATTTAAATAACAATTGGTACAATATGGTGATTGTACGGAGACCAATTCTGTTGTTAACACTTGGTACTGTATGCCTTACAACTAAATGCGCTAAATACTACAAACCGAAGTGATCACTTTGGTGTTAACTAAGCTAATTACATATATGTATGTGTGCGCTAATAGCTGCACCACTTTTAAATGTTGCAATAATAATATGTAGCGATGAACGGTCACAATAATTAAATCAAATGACTCGATAAATTAATAAAAAGAATAAAATTAGAATAAAACTATTGAAAGCTTGGCTGTCAATGCTTGATTTATATTCAAATATTAGAAACTATTAGTAATCGGCAAGAAAAATAAATAATTTAATGAAACTTAGCTCTTTTGAGGCACAATCTATAGTGCAAAATTCATTCTGACAAAAAAAAAGAAATAATAATATAGATAAATGGTACGATACCCTTTAGATCCGTCAAACTCTGGTGGAGACGCCGGGCACCTGTAGGTAGCTCAGGTACTGCCACTCGATGGCCCCGAGGGAAAAACTAGCCGAGGACTCATCAGCTCGGTGTGGAGATTGGCTCTAGTGTAGCCTGGAGCTAGGATTGAATTGGCCCGGAGACAGAACTTGTAGCACGGCAACAAAATTTGTAGCCTGCTAGTAAAACCCTCGTTCGTGTGTGAGGGTTACGGGAGATTCGACGGTCTCGGTCTTATACGACAACTTGGAAAGCCTCTAGTGCAGTATTTAGATACCGATAAATCGGTCATGTCAAAACACAAAGAGTAACCACAATATATACCCAATGAATGGGTAGAATTAAATCACATTATTAAATGTGGAGTCTCTATGACTGCACTCAAACAGAAAGCTTCTCTTCTCGCCGAAGGGTCTAACCAGAAGCACTCTCTATTCGTTTCCGTTAATTTGCCTTTCTCCTTCTACGAGATTAAAAAAAGTACGTCAGATCAAGAAGTAGTAATGGGCTGAAACATGCCAAGTGATTCGATACAAGGAATAATTTTAAGATAAGAAACGACCGAGTGCTCGTTTATTACGAGGACGCCGACGGCGGCAGCCACAATTAATGCACTGAAACTAAATGGTTCAAGAAATACGGGAGAATATTCCCCAACAAAACGATAAACTTTTAAAAGTTTAAATCGACAGCTGCAACTATGAGAAATAGCAAATTCCCATTACCAAAGAATATTTAGTAGAAGATTCTTTTCTATTACTCCGAACCAACACCCGAATATTACAAAAACTGCAGCCTGCCGCGTGAAGAAATAAATATAAATACATCGAAGCAAATATCAGGGGTCCCCCAAAAGTTATGAAATATTTAAACCGAAAATAAAATATGAATTTGACGAATCTATGAAGCCAAAAAGCAGGTTTTATTAACACAATTCTTAAAAATATAGAACGGTTTGCTGGTTGTTCTACGGTAATGTAATATAAATCAAGCTAAGTTATACTAGTAACATAATATCTTATTTTAGTTACTGAACAAACCTAAACGAATTGTAGTTTGCTTATCAACTAAAATAAATATAGTCACAAAGTGTCATAAAAGCTAATACAAATATATCGTTAACCTATATTTAGAATAAAATTAATTTACATTAATAAATGCGGCAATTTCAAGCTTATTGTCAGCAAATCGAATCAATAAATTTAGAATTAATTAACCGATGTGTGCAAAATACAGCATTTTTTTTGCTAAATGCGGCGTATAAAATGAAATTTAAAAATATTTGACACTGGCAAAATCGGGCTGTTACAAATGCAGTGCAAATTTGTGCGTAAATTTGCAAACAAAATCTGTAACTTTTGAGGCCTGTGATTTAAAAAAAAGTGGTTCTGTGGCAATAAGTCAACTATTAACTTACAAAAATAAGTATTCGTTTATTGATATTTTGTAAATATTTTTTTGAAATTATGTAATAAAAAAATATTTCGATTTTCCAGGACAAATGGTTAATACAATTTTTAATTTCATTACCATTTTTTTTTGTAAAATTAAGGTCTTAGTGTGATAAATATTGACGTCGGTGGTTAAGGGTTAATCATGTTCGCACGTAGGTATATTTCCTGGTCCCGTTTTAAGCGTTTTTTGACGACTTAGTTAAATGTTTTAATACATGCTTGTGGTATCATTTTACTCAGTATAATATGTTCGATAACAACCTATATTAGCTCGACTTCTCGATTACACTGACAGTGACACTGTGTGTCAAGATATTAGGGTTGGTTTATATCTGAGGTTTGATTAGTTTCGCATTTTTCAACACAGTGCTACCTGTAAATTAAGTGACGAAAATGCAAAGGGCATTTAAATGCTGCAGAAACAAGGAGTTCTGAAACTTCTGCTGCATCGTATGTTCCAGTATATTTCACCCCAGTTGTTCGGAGCGCTCTAATGAAGTGGTCAAGTTGGGTGACCATGAAACAACACGTAGCTGAATTGGAGGACGAGTTATGTGCAAAGGATAGACATATCCAACGTCTACAACGGAATAGCGCAGTGTTTGATGATATTGTCGTAGAAGCAGAAAAAAACCTTATATCTCAATTAGAACAGCAAAAAAGGAGATGGAAACTGCAAATGGAATTACAAAAGCTAAAAGAGATAGAGACTGATTTGAAACTGAACGTGGACAACTACAGAGACAGGGAAAATGAATTAAACGAAAGAATCAGAGAGCAAATAGAGCTGAATAACAACATGATAGTAAGCATCGATATTTTAGAAAGCGTGAACAAAGGGCATCTTGAGGAGCTCCATAACTTAAAACAACAAATAGCAGATAATAGGAGAAGCATACCAAGGCCTGAACCTGTTCCACCGTCTACTACCTACAATTCTACATCATCTGGAAAAAACTCGCTTTCACAAAAAAGGGACCGAATACTTACTGCCGGCTTTGCTGTTACAGGATACCTTTTTCTGATGAAATCACTGGCAGGAGGAAAGTTTGATATTAATAACCAAAGAATGCAAATCTTAAGTTAAGTTTGCCCTACTGCAAGTGCTTTACCAAAGAGATTTTGTGTTCCTATTCGCCGATCCTCAGGACTCTTATAATGGTAAAAAAATGTGCTGATCTAAAAAATAAGCTCATTAAATTCCAGCATACAAACTTAGTTCTAATCGGTCCATACCTTACTCCTAATCAGACAGTTTTAAATATAATGGTCGCTGCACAGAATTTTTTACTTGGGAATTGCTTCAGGGATATATCAGGTGCAACGTTCCTGCCTCTAACTTTTCGAGAACCGATCCACAAAAACATTTAGCAGAATATTTAGTAGCTTGTTTCATCCAAAAAGTTGTGGCACCAATTTCTGCAATCAGCAACAATAAAACTCCCAATTCAGAAGGTTCGACTAAGAGTGTGCACAATTCACCTGAGGTGCCAGTGGTGGATTCATGTGAGGAACAGTCACATTTTGCAGAAATTAACACTTTTTTCGACCAATCCAGAAGGAAAAAAGGAGTGAACTTATAGTAAACGATAATAAATGTGAACTTTATTCAATTATGCTGCTAAATATACAATCACTAAGGAATAAAACCAATGAACTCTTTCTTTTCCTAAATGAATACAAATTTCCAAACATAGTTATATTGACAGAACACTGGCTGAAGTAGAATGAACTATGTTTTATATAAAATTATGTTATATTATCAAAATTTTGTAGATCCCAGTCAATCCATGGTGGCTGTTTAATCCTAGTTAATAAAGCTTTTCTAAAGCAGAACTCATTTCAATCGATAACAAAGTTCGACTACTTACTACAAGAATTCGCGTTCGAATTTACCATAATTTATTCAAAATCCCACAACCTATATATAATTTGCATTTATCGCTCACCTACCTCTAACAGTGATGTGCTTTTCGTAGGGCTGGAGGATATCCTATCAAATATGTCGAGCTCAGCACACATAATTCTAACCGGAGATTTAAATATAAACTTTGATGAAAAGAGTTCTGCTTGCACAGTGCGGCTATCTAGTTTGCTCGACTCATATAATTTGCAAATGCATGTTAGATCGCCGACGCGCATCACTCAGTTCTCATCTAGTACCATCGACTATGTGTGTTCTAATTTGTGTGATAAACTTGCTAGTTGTACAGTTGAGAATGCAGCATTTTCGGATCATGAAGCGATTTTTTTGAAGATCTCAAAACCCATCGTTCAAGAGGCAAAATCTCTAATATATTCTGGTAGAATTTTTGGCAGAAACAATTATGCTCGATTCTACAATTTATGTTCCTTCTCTTGCTGGGTCTCTATTTTGGATTCTGAAGATCCAATATCTGCTTTTCATGCTAAGTTAGTTGGGTTGTTTAACAAGGCTTTCCCAATAACTAAAATTAAATCTAAAAACAGTCAAAAAAGCTTGGTTTACCAAGGGTCTAACCATTTCTTCTAAGAATCTTCGCTCACTGCATATGATCAGAAAGTTCACTTCATGCCCAGGTTTTAATGAGTATTTTGCCAAATATCGCTCCATATTCCGTCGCTTAATAAAATGATCCAAAGAGAAATATTATTCAAATCGTCTAAGCAACTGCCACAATTCACAAAAAGAATGCTGGACTATTGTAAATGACATACGTAAAAAAAGTGCTCATCGACCTGCTTTAACTCTTCTCAGTTCCCCGGATTCACTGAATAGTTTTTTTTTTGTAGTATAGCCAGTAACCTGCAACAACAACTCCAACCTTCGGTTGATCCAATAGATTATTTATCTCATATAAATATTCCAAATTCATTTTTGTTTTTCCCAACTGATCTTAAAGAAATAAAGACTACTTTACACTCAATCAAAAATAAAAACAGCTCAGGAGAGGATGGTCTTTCTGCAAACATTTTTCTCAACCTACCAGATAGTGTGTTGATGGTTCTGATGAGGGCAGTGAACGGGTCATGGGAGACGGGAGTTTTTTCTTCATGTCTAAGTTCGGCAAAAGTTGTTCCGATCCATAAGGAGGGAACACCAGACAACCCGTCTAACTTCCGCCTCATCTCACTCCTATCCACCATGTCTAAAATTATAGAGAAACTCGTGAAAACGCGCATGCTCTCCTTTATACGGGCTAATGGCATCTTGAGTGGGTGCCAATTTGGTTTTCGAGAGGGCACTAGTAACAGATGATGCTATTTATCATTTAGTGCATGATTTGTACTCACATATTAATGATGGTGGGATCTCGGCAGCAGTTTTTTGTGATCTGTCAAAGGCGTTTGACTATGTTAGTCGCAAAATCCTGCTGCGGAAACTGTACCACTATGGATTCAGGGGAGTTTCTTTGTCTTGGTTTTCATCGTACTTTCTTGGTCGTCGTCAACGTGTCTTCATAGGGCCTAATTGCTCTACCTACAAATCCATTGACCACGGAGTGCCACAGGGGTCAGTTTTGGGTCCAGTCCTATTTCTGCTTTACATAAATGATCTCCCTAATCTTCCTATTCGCGGTAAGTTCACCATATTCGCTGATGATACCATCATATTGTGGAAGTCTCTGGACCCCGGTTCCCTCCAAAAAATCATCTTGGAGGATCTCCAAACAGTGAAAACTTGATGTGACTCTAACCTATTAACACTCAATCCCACAAAGACAAAATTGATATGTTTTAAATGTAATCTTGCAAACATATTCATTGATAATGCTCCAGTTGAGATCAGGCCTGACAGCAAATTTCTTGGAGTTTTCATAGATGGAGATCTTAAGTTCTATTCACACATAAATCAACTTGCTAGTAGGCTATCATCTAGTTGTTTTGCTGTTAAAATCACTGTTCAGGAGCTGGGCCCTAGGATTGGCACGTCGCGGTGTATTATTCACTTTTTGAATCCCATCTTCGGTATGGAATTGCTTTCTGGGGAAGTGCAAGCGTCTTCATGATTCAAATGATTTTCATTATTCAAAAAAGGGCCGTTAGATGAATTTGTAGAGCAGGTCCCTGAGACCCGTGTCGACCTTTTTTTCGTCAAGAGAAAATATTAACTCTTCCATCTTTGTATATCCTCGAGACTGCTTGTATTGTCTTTAAATACCAGTCGAGGTTCAAGATGAGAAGCTCCCGGTATCCAAGCAGGAATAACAGGATTTTCCATCTTCCCCAGCCTACTTCAGCACTGATCTTCTACGAAAGTATAAACATCTTTAACCACCTCCTACCTTATATCAAAAGTTCAGCATCCCCCAAGGTATTCAAAAGACTAAAGAGGCTGCTAATTGAGAAAGCTTATTACGCCGTCCTGGAATTCCTCGATGATGCACTATGACGGGTATACTGTGAAAATGACATGTGATGCAGCGTTTGCTTTGTGTATATTTTTATTTTTTTAACTTGTTACTAGTCTGTTGCTGTAAGTCCAATTTTTTTACTATTTGTGTCTATTACATATGTGTTGACAATTGACATTATTTATATTTAAATTTAAACTTTACATTGTTCTTCAATTTTCTGTCCTTTTAAAAATATCTGTTGTAAAGTATGTTAAGTATTTTTATGTTTATCTGATTTTTTTTTGTTTTGGACTTTTGATCTTTAAACATGCCTTTTTGCACGTCAAATCCTACTTTATAGATATTTTTTTTATTCTATTTGCTTTATTAGGCCTATAATTATTATGTATGTTTTATTATTAGGTATGGCTTTGTTAAAAACATTTTATGTTAAAACAATAAAGCAATATTTGATTTGATTTGATTTGATTTATAATCTATAAATTTTTTCCTCCTTTTTAATTTTGAATTTGTAATATAGTTACACTATTTGCGATTCTTGATAAAAATAAAACTGTTTTCGATAATTAGGATTGGAGAAAATACTTCCACTTCTTCTTAATGCTGCCAAGAAGAAGAAAGACAAATCTTCAGTTTACCTGAGCAACCTAATAAGTACCTGGAAATTGACATGGATGAAGAATGATTAATTTCTGGTGGATAATTATTTTCTAGTAATAATTCGGGTGTAAATAAATTTAGTAATGTTTCGGATTATTTAAAGAGTATAATTCTAAAACCATTGTGATTGTTCTGGTTCAGATATAAATGTGCGTAATAAAAGAAAATATTTATAAATGCAAGCATTAGTTAGGGAGAGACGAATTGTGTCAATATGTTTTTTCTTCTTTACAGACGCAATGGCGTACAGCAAATCGAAATGGGCGCCATAGAATAGCATTAAGGGGAGCGGTCAAAATCAAACTTAATGATTACAGTAGTCTCATCAGCTCACAAACAGTAAGGTAGAGCGCACATAGTATTCGATCTCCATCTAGCAGTAGATGGTTGCAGGAAAAAAGGCTTTATTTCTTGGCTCAGCATATTCATCAAAAGCTACAAGAAATAGTATTCGAGTGTAGGACCTCTTAGGTGACTTTGAAAAATTCGTTCAACAACTGTAGTGGTTGACGCGGTTCACTTATTGTCTAGTGGTATCATCCAATCTAACGTGTATTGGTTCAAGGCCTTATCAGATATGTACCATGATTCCCGAATCTCAAAATTGACATAAGCCGATAAACTTACATGATTTGAAAAATACGCGACGAAAATACGACACCAGAAAAGGAATATATATTTTGATTGAAAGTGCGAATGCAGCTATGTTAGATATTGATTTTGGTACATATCCATATGTAACATCTTCCAATTGCACAGTATGTGGCGTATGAATTTCTGACCTGCGAATACAAAAAAGTATGAGAGGACCATTTCCATAATTCTGTACGGGATCAAATTGGTGACCTAATGCAATTGAGAAGTGCTGAAATGGGAGTAACTAGAAAGAGGAAATGGAGGTGCGGCTGGTTAGATGTGTTTTTACTACAGTATACTAACAAAGGGAATGGATGGGAAGAATTAGGGTGGAATCAAATGCATTTTGATAACATGGCAATAGATGGTTACAAGAAAAAAGGCATGAGTCGATTTTCGATTTCCAAGCTATATTTTCCAATTGTATTAATTAGTTTCTATCTAGACTGAAAATGGCCCGAATTCTAGTTGGTGTTAAAAGATTTATTGGTTATGTCCTCAAGATCAGAGTTAGACCTGATAAAACAGGTGTTGTCGCTGATGGCGTCAAACATTCAATGAATCCTTTCGATGAAATAGCAGTAGAAGAGGCGATTCGATTGAGGGAGAAAAAAATAACTTCTGAAATTATTGCAGTATCTTGTCGACCAGCCCAGTCTCAGGAATTGTTGAGAACTGCTCTGGCCATGGGTGTCGATAAAGGCATCCAAGTAGAAGTGACGTCACAAGAAAATGAAACTTTACAGCTCAGTCACGTGTCTGAAATTAGTGCTAAAATTGACTAAAATTAAAAAATTTATCTGGTCATAGTTGGCAAACAAGCTATAGATGATGATTGCAATCAGGCAGCTCAAATG
>MU182652.1:252134-302624 GCA_016904865.1 Pissodes strobi | reverse complement strand
TATATGGTCCCAGATAACTGGGGTATGGCTTAGAGCTAGTCTCTTTTATATTACATTTTCCCTTTTTGAACAATCCAAAAAATTTAAAATATTTGACAATAGAACTTTCCCATGTCTAGAACATTGCATATAACTCTAATCATCTAAATAGGACAATAATTGGTTATTTGCTTTTTCAGTAAGTATACACTACCTCAATAAGTGATTCTAGGTTTCCAAAATAAACGATAGGGAAGATTGAAAATATGTTTATAAACATAGGGATAAGAATCCCATCCGGGCCTGCAACTGAGTTTCTAGCTGAATCAATGGAATATTTTAATTCTTCTTAGGTGAATGGGCAATTGTGAAAAGGTATTTATACTTTGTGTCAAAATATCGGTTTGAAAATGTTTTAAATAATTCGCATATAATTTGTTTTTCAGTAATCGATTTGTTGACAGTGAACAGTTCTGATACTATTCTGGGAAGTAATGAGTTTATTTTACGATTGTTTTCCAATATGTCGCTTCTTGACATAATGAATTCATCGACCATGAATATTTTAGTAGCCTTAGCAGACCTATTTGCCATTTCTCAATGTCTTTTAAAGTTTATAAAGTTTTGGTTTGATGCATGTCTTTTTAATAGATTTAGGGATAATTGCATGTTTGTACCTTCTGAAACTGCATCACATTTTTTGAAATGAAGTTTCTTTAAATTAAGGAACATATCTGGAATAGATTGTGTCGCTGCGGATTTTACTTCAGAACATATTATTAAAATAAAGAAGTGAGGTTTAATGATTGAATTATATAGAGCTCAGTTAACTTTTTTAATATTCAATTTTCGATTTGTTTGAAAATATTTCCACGACCGAGAATCCCTGACCATGCAGACCATGCAGGTTATGTGACTCACATTAGGGATCGATTTACGTTAGGGAAGGAGATATAAAAAAGAAAGGACTTTGGTAAAACAATAACAATGTCTATTGGTCCAATCGGTTTGAATCGTTTACTGGTCTTGGTCCCTGTATTATAATAAAGTTATTTATCAGCGGTGTTGTGTTTTAATTTATGGTTAGGTTTGGATATTTAATAAGGCAATTATTAAGTGTTGTTAGTTTATCTTAATATCACTCAGCACTCTAATGGCCATATTCACCAAATACACACTGATCTCTCTGATAGTTATCTGTCTGTTAAGAATTATCTCTCCTCTAATAAAATCAAATATTCATCATTGAAAAAGGAACCGCTGATAGTAAACAGAGACACAAATAAAGATTCCTAGATTTTTGGCTGGCATTAGCTACATGAACTAACTTCAGGCCATTGGTTTTATTGCAGTAACCCACCACTTACCTAACTTTTATTTTGCTGTTTCTTTCGTTTAATTTTTTTCACGCTCGTTGATGAAAAGTTATGTGAAAAATGGATAGGAAGCGATCGCTAATTTCACACTGCGAGAAAGAGATGTTAATCTCTTTAGTAGAAAAATATTTCAAGATAATCAAAAATAAAAAAACCAACTTTGTGTACAATAAGCAGAACGCAGAATGTTGGGAGAAACTAGCATGGGAGTTCAATGCTGCCCAGACCACAGGTGTAAGAACAGGAGCTCAGTTAAAAAGCAACATACGAAAAAATGAAGCAGCTAGCAAAGCAACATAAATCTGAAGAGAAAGTATGTATCGAAATTGTCAAATTTTAGCATTTTGTTCAATCCAATATGATTTAAGAACTTTTGGTTTCGTGAGACTTGTTTATTATTTATTCATTTCGTTTACAGGTGGAGACACTCAAGACAGGAGGAGGGACCTTTGTGAGTAAACTCACAGATTTAGAGGAAAGAATATTAATGCTGTTGAAGACCAATTTTTTCTGTATCCAAAATGCCTTTGATAGTGATGGAAGAGTGACTATTAAAAACCAAACAAAACCTCCGAAAAGAGAAGTGGATAGTTATTCTGAAATTGAAGTCCATGAGAACCCAGACCCAATCATCGCTTCCAAAAAGCAAAACATTGATCTGAGTGAAAATTCAGAATATATTATCTTAATTTATGAGCCACAAGATGATGAGAAAACTGATACTACAACAAATGCAAATTTGTTGCGCATACATATCTTTGCCCCACATTGAACATGATATGAGACGTATGTCTGACATAGGTATGGCATATTCTGATAATACTGTTTCTGAAAAGAGATATAGATCTTTGGAAGGTCAAAATAACACAGTCAATGAAGATATTGAATCTTGCCAAAAATCAATCATTGATATCAACCCAAAAATCCCAAGTGAATTTATTGAAAAACCGGAAATTGCTACTCCCCAAAGTGACCGAGGAAAGAAAAGAAAATTTAAACCTAACTTAAAAGAGAAAGATATAGAAAGACAGACTCTTGTTAATAAAAAAATGGAATTATTATAAAAAAAAGTTCTATACTAGATATTATAATCAAAGAAGTGGAGACAGAAAACTTGAAATCAAAAAAATTGGACAATGAAATAAACAAATTGTTAAAGAGAGAGAAAAGCTCGAGTTGAAAATCAAATATATTACAAAAAAATCTACCTACTTTACATCTTTTTTTTTAAATAAAGTAAAGGGTTTAGTTTCAGTCAAAAAAAAGATAATACCTCCTTACTATTTATTCAAACAAAACAGATAGAAATAGATATTCATGTATCCAAGGAACGACAAAAAAATAATTATAAATGGAAAATATAGAAAAATTGAAGACAGTTATGCAAAAACTGTTGCAATTAGTGCATCTCTTGTAGCTGAATTTTGATCTTGCACTATATTGTACACCACAACTCCAATAGCTTCGTTAACTTCTGGAATGTCTTCAAAATCATCGACATTGTCTTTACCTTCAATGCACATGTTGTGAGAACTGCTGTGGCCACTATCACCTCACAAACTTTCTCAGTCTTCAGATTCATTCCTAGAGACAAACAAGGAAATCTCCGTTTTCAAACCCCAAATAGTCGTTCTACTGGGTTTCGAGTGGCTATTTGTGCTGTGTTATATCTCCTGTTGTGGAGGTGTTTGGGCATTCATGGGAGTTAAGATATATGGTCGACAGGGATATCCTCCATCCCCAACCAGGCAATAAGGGGCAAATTCATTTATTTTAAATCTACCCCTGATATTTGAATCATTGAATATTGTTGTGTCATGCACCGAACCAGGCCACCTAGCATCAACGTCATTTATTTTCAAACCAGCATCTCCAATAATTTGAGGGTTGATGCTGAAATAATTTTTTCTGTTTCGGAATACCTCACCATTTTCTCCTCCTGGTGATAGAATTTTAATATGGGTACAGTCCAATGCTCCTAAAATGCATAAAACAATATTAATGCTAATAATAATACCTATATACGCATAGGTAATTAAAATAAACAAATTTATTTTAAATTTAAAAACATTCTAATATTTACCTATTATTCCTGGAAATCCAGCAATATTAAAAAACTGAAGTACCGACTGCGACTGTCTTTGTTTCATCTGTATCTGGCATTTGAATGAATTGTGGTCGCAAGGCTGCTATTTTTCTTGTAACATTTGCCACAATACGAGACACTGTTGGTTGTGGTACATTAAAATTATCTCTTATATTTATTTGGAAAGCACCAGTTGCAAAGTATCGAAGAGTTATCAGTATTTGGTTGAGTTTTGATAATGGCTGGTTTCGTTGATCAACTGGCTCAAAAACATTATTAAGCATATTAGCCAGTTGCTCCACTGTAATTTTAGATAACCTAAATCTTTTTTTAAATTCGATATCATCCAGCTCTTCAAATAAATTGGCTTTACCAATCGCATTAATTAAATTTAAACAAAATCACAAGTAATTAATTTTTCCCAATTTAAAATATCAAAATTTAACCTAACTTTTCACAACTTATCAGGCTGATAAATTTTAAACAGGCCGAAATTGGTCTGACAAATTGTCAGATGATTTAACAAACTGATAAGTGTTAACTAAGCATGGTGAATACCTAACTGAAGGTAAACGGTCTGATATGCAGTTTAACAGACTGATAAAAATTTGTCAGTGGATGGCGAATATGGCCGTAAGGCATTGTAACAATTTAACTTTAAAAATCACTTTACTTTAAATTTTGACAGATCTATCCTAGATTAGACTTTAGCACTTTAGACGATAACCGCCTACGCTCCTGTGAGCTGCACTTCTTGAGTTGGGTTTGAGGATCAGGATATCGTTGGAACAGCCAGGGTTACGCCCCTGTAGATTGCAGCAATGATTAGAGCGGAATAGGTGAGGCACAAAAGCCTGTCGGACTGATGGTCTGCTTTACTATTAACATAAGAAATTCTGCTGAACATGGCAACTTTAAGGTTCATAATTGCCTGCGCTGTTCGCTTGCGATGCTTATAATTTATAATATTTTCCAAGTTCAAGTTCAAACATAGGACAGAGTGATAATTAATTAGTAGTTTAAATGATTTTAGTAGTTCACAATATAGCGGAGCTACAAACAATAAGTTCAATGGAGGATATAATTCTTAATGAGCGGTTTATTACTATTGCGAGATTTTAGATTAAAATTTAACGGAAATAGAAAACATCTTCTAAGTCAGTCCTTTCTGATGTTATAGATAAAGTCCCAGAAGGGGTTGTGAGCATTGAAATCACCTAATTTCTGCAATTTCTATAGAACGGCTAGAATCGAGTTGATGATAGCTGGCACAGATTTATTAAAAATTGCAATAAAATTATCGGCAAAAACGGAGTTATTTTAGTGATAGTCAGCTTAACTGTGTTGCTTTTTGTGTACACTAGCATCTTGCCCTTTTTAAAGAAGTTTTGCAACTAATGCGTTAAGCTTCTGATGATCTCCTTTTCCACTAAACTCTCCGTACAATAGCTACATACTGCTCCTTGATCAGCTTTGGCGGTATACCTAAGCCACTGAAAACGTTTTAGGCAACCTAATTGAAGTTTTAAGTTTATTTTTTGAGTATGGAAACTACATATTGCAAATATATACTTTTGAAAACCAGCAAGAACCAAATAGCGGTGGTGGCTTTTATTTTTGCTTTGACAGAGCTGAAGAAATAGAAGTTGGAATTGATTAGAGCAATTTCTTCTTTGTTTCAAAATATGACAGTTTTTCAATTGTGAGTTTTTGAATTTCAAATTCGTGTTAAAAATAGATTTTATCATGATCATTGCTAATTTGGTATATAAGGGAGAGCACAAAGAACACCTCTTATACTATTTAGGGATAGTAGCAGAGTCTTATTACTGCTGAAAAGCTGAATTTATTGACACATTTGGTCCGGAAACCTTGGAGACTCAATACGCTGAGTCATTCATATGCTGGCTACTATGCTTCATTACCTGGAGATTAACATAACACTTTAAATGAGAACTGAACGACTTCTACATGATTGGGAAAACTCGAGAGTATCAATTCCCGTCCTTGAAATCTTTTCAAAAATGTTCCCCTCATTAATATTCAATTAAATCTTTTCATGCACGCTTATATTTTTACATCGAAATTTTTGTGGAGAGAAGGATTTACTGCCTTAATATTTGGCTGAAAAATCATTTACTCTGAGCAATTAATCTATTACTTCATTTCCATATCTAAATCATGAGGATGTAAATTATATCGGATTCATTCGTTATTGATAAAAAATAAGATTTTTAACGGCAAAATAATATGTACGTTAATTATTCTACGTAAATAATCAATACGCAGTATTAATAATTGAGATAAATATTATTGTACATGCAGTTTAAGTTATAATAATTCATATTGTTTTAAATTATATTCTTGTATTCTTAATAACTGGAATCACCAAAAGCTTAAATAAAATTATATTATTGTTATTTTATCAAATTTAACAACAATAATTATATAAAAAAAACTAGTAGGGTTTGTCTTATTCTTGGCAATATCCTAAAGGACGATAAAACCTTTAAAAACACTATGTATGGTCTTGGCTGAAATTTGCCTTAATTCATTGCCAATTTGGACTTTCATATCTCGTAGGTTATATGGTTTGGTCTTGGAAACTCTATTTTGAAAATAATCCAGTGGTGTGACGAGGTGATCTTGTGGCTCCACCAAGTGACATATATAATATATGGTCAAACCAACGAACAGCAAGAATCGTTGCGGTGAAACAGGCGAAAAAAATAAAATGTAAAAAAAACAGTTTTGCACCGCTGAGTTAAGAACTGCTGAAAATTACAAATTGTGTCTCATTATCAGACTAAAGGCACAACTTTATTAAGAAAGGTGTAGGTCTCCCGTTGACCAAGTTTGGGTGATCTAAAAATACCTTTCCAAACTTTAAAGAACTTTTTCCTACGATCGTGAGGAAAAGTAACTTTTTCGCACGATTTATCGTGCTGAAAGTACTACTTTTCCGCATGATTTTTGAAATTGTGACAGAATTTATATAAAATGATCTACTAATTTGACACCCCTGATATATATTACAGTAATTAGGTGCAGGTTGTGATTAAAATATCAAATACACATCACCTCTTTCTGGAGCAGGTGGTAAATATTGTTTTATACCTCAGCAACTGTCAAACAATCAAACATTGACAATCAGCAACTGTAGCCTTTCTTCACATGATGTTTTTTGTTTCATCATTTTTGCAAGTTTTTTTGTTAAAATGGATAGCGAAGAACAGTTTGAAGGAGAAGGTTTTTCAGAAGACATCATAGAGGCCATCAACGCAGCAAATAGTACTCTGATTCAAGAAAAATCTAAAGAACGTGACAGAAAAGAGTTCAGTTTGTTCGAGTCCTGGTGCAATATAAAAAATCATCCACAATAAAGGAAGAGGTACTGCTAGCATATTTTCATATATTATCAAGTACATATGCCCCATCAACGCTATGGTCGAAATATTCAATGCTAAAATTAATCATAAAACTTGAGAAGGACGCTGATATAAGCAAATACCTTAAACTTACATCCTATTTAAAGAGAGTCAACGATAACTACAAACCAAAAAAATCCAAAATTTTGAAACAACAAGATGTAGAAAATTTAATTTTTAATGCTCCAGACAACGTCTATCTCATGATGAAAATAACCACAATTTTTGGTATAGCAGGTGCTTTTCGACGTGAGGAGTTGATGAAGATGACGACCGAAGACATTGCAGATAAAAAAAAACATTCTGGTAATCACCATACCATCTACCAAAACCAATAAACTGAGAAAATTTGTAGTTTGTGACCCAGATAAGAACAAACCTAGCTACATAAAACTGTACAGAAAGTACGTGGCTCCGCGACCTGTGAACGCCACAAACAAACGCTTTTTTCTATTTTATAGAAACGAAAAATTCACTAATCAAAGCGTTGGAATCAATACATTTGGTAAAATACCGTCTAACATTGCTGGGTACCTGAACTTGAAAAATCCGGAAATGTACACGGGCCACTGTTTTCGAAGATCCTCAGCAACCTTGTTGGCAAATTCTGGAACCAATATCACTAATATTAAAAGCCATGGAGTATGGAAGTCAACCAGTGTAGCCGAATCCTATATTGAAGATTCCCTAACGAAGAATATCTTAAAAACGTCTTCGAGAATACCCATGGATCCAGTTTTGTCAGAAAGTACAATGGAAAATGTAATACCCAGTTACTCTACTCCAAGTCAACTCCAAATACAACGTTCGGTGGAATGTGTATCCGAAGGAGGACAGACATTAGCAAACACACATCAAATTCAAGTAAAAACCAACGAAGTTCTTCCAGACATGGCATCTGCAATAAATCTACAGTATGCTACAAATACCAATTGCACGTTTAATTTTAATATTTATCGTTAATTTCTTTTTTGTTATCCTACACAAGTTTATATAAAGCATTTATGAAATACACGTTTAACTTTAATAATATGTTTAATTTGTTCTCAGTTCTCTATTCTCCTAGTCTAAAATAAAGATTTTTTTGTAATATTTATCTATTTTACTGTTTATAATTCTATAAAAAAAATCGTGCTGAAAAGTTACTTTTCAGAACTACTAGCACTGAAAAGTAACTTTTCCGCACGATTTGTTAAATTAATGAATATCTTATCTAAAACACTCAATAAGGTGAAATACTCAAGGAGCTCAATAATTTTTGTAATTACAGTATATTATTATTTACCTCAAACCTAAATGACGTTTATCTAAGAACTACAGTGTGTCCACGGATTGAGTCCCCAAGAACCAAGAAGGCAAATGGAATAAAAATCCGTGGACACACTGTATATCGATCGTAGGAAAAATGTTGTACCTAACACATGCGGAAAGTGTCTTTTCCACCTTTGACGGCTTGCCCGAACTGCGCTTCGCGTCGCTCGTGCAACTGCCGCCTCGTGCGGAAAAGTGTCACTTCCCGCACTTGTTAGGTAAATTACTATTCAAGAACTTCAGGATTATTGATTTTGATTTGTCTGTTAAGTGCAGAATTAAATTCTTTATTACAATTTATACAAAGAAGTATGTTGTTCAAAATGAAAAAAATTAAGTATAACAATAAAAACCCGCAAAGGGTCAAGTCGCTAAAGATGTAGCCGCACATACTCCGTAGAAATTAAAAAATGGTTTATAACCCCCGCTGTGCTGGTTCCTGACAAAGAAGCACTAATGATGGCGTAAGGCCGAAAGCGCTCTGCATTGTTAATTAAAACAATTTTGCACGAAATACAAAAGCCTTCAATTTAATCTATTTCCACGTACACACAGCCTTAAACCACGGTAAATACACAAACTAGTAATTTAACTCGCCACGTCACACGCTTCAGCTGCCTGTGACTTCAACGCAGTTCGGTAGCGTATCTCATCCGAAAACGATCAGTGTCGTATCGAAGCGGGGCCTGCGCGAAGTTTGTGCTTGTCCGTAATCCGCTTCTTTGGTCTGATAAGTGAATTTTTGAATCGTAGTAAACATTTGTTCCTTATTCCTTGTGGTAAACAATGGAAAACGTTCACAAGAAGAAAACAGGTAGCATTTGCGCTGCTGCAGATTGTAAAAACAAATACTACAATTCGAATGAAGCATTTTATCATTTCTCAAGGTAAGAAAATATTGGTCTTCATATAAGTTTATGGATTTTTTTCTTCTTTTATAAAAATCTGCTAATGTCACAATTACAATTTCTAAGCCTAGTAATTTGGTTTCTAGGATTTGATTATGATGCCATATTTTATAATTATTATAATATGTGTAATGACTTTCCCTTAATGGCTCTTTCCTTCTGGGTTACGTATATGTTTTTTTCTACGACTGCCCTGAAAATAGACAAAAACGCACTAACTGCTCTTGAAAACTGGACATTTCAAACATCATGTGAAAAGTATATTTTGCACACGGCTTATTCGGGTGTTTAGATTAAAGGGCTTCGTCTCCGTTTTAGAGCTCGCCCTCAGAGGTCTTATTCCCAGATCTCTAAAAAAGGGGGCCCAATTTTAGGGCTTCACTCTCCCAGGAGCCCCTTTTTGCAAAACTGTAGAAAATGGGACTCTCATAACAGGGGCCCCCTTTTAAGGCTTGGGGCCTAATTTTAGGGCTTCGCCCCCGAAGACCTCATTCAAAAGCCTCGCCCCAGAGGGCCCCATAAAAATATGCTGTATAAAGAAAAATCATTTTTATTATGAAATAGTTATTTACCTAAGAAGTTCGGAAAGTGGTACTTTTTCGCACACGACGGAAGCGGAGTTAGTGCAAGCCGTCAAAGACACTTTAGGCAAGTGTTAGGTACAATATTTTTCCTATGAACATAAAAAATATCACTTTTTTTGGCAAGAGATATATTTTTAATAGAAAATCAAATACTATTTAGTGAGAATGTGCATCGGTATACATAGTATTATAACTTTAAATTTGAGACTTATGTAGGTAATATTTTCATAAGTTTTGTAAAAAATCACAGTGCGTAAAAGTAACTTTACCGCACTCAAAAAGATATTTTAAATAAGTGTCTAAAGTGTGGCAAGTATAACTTGAACAGCGGAAAGAATGCGGACAAAAAATTGGCGACGTTGTCGAGTAACTTTAATATTTTTTGAGAATTAATATTTATACCTATTATTTAGATAAACACATAATTTAATATACTCATTAACTCATTGAAAATAACTGGCAACTCAAACTTAACTATTACTTCAACTTTAATTCATAATCTATTTTACACATTATCAATTTAAATAAATTTGCGACATTTATATCTATTTGCCCGATACATCCGGCAACAGGTGCGTCAAGTTCCCCTCGTCCTCGTGACAAAGTGCATCAAGGCGATTGGCTGCAAGCCATTTTTCCTCGCTTCGCTCCTCAAACGTCGCTGTTCCAAATAAGTTTGCCACCCTTTAAGTTGCCTTTTCCGTATTTCCGGTAAAGTAACTTTCAAGCACTGAGTGCAGAAAAGTTACTTTACCGCGTTCAGTGTGGAAAGTACTGCTTCCGCACGCAAAACAGTGCGAAAAAAGCACTTTTCGGCACGTAAGCAGGAAAAAATAGTCTCTGGTCACCTTGGAAATTGTTTTTTAATATCCCACTGAAAAAAGTTCAGTTTTCTATATAAACAAAAATATTTTGAGTATGCCAAATTAACACAAGGTGATCTTGGGTCTGCTATTTGAAGATCAAAGCAGTTTTTCTTTTTTATTGCAACATAATCCCTTTTCCCGCGATTCTATTTTAATGTAATAGGTAGCCAATTTTCGCCGTTGGAATTTAACCTAGCTTTTTACATTTTTTTTTGTATGTTTCCCGCGATTTTGTTTTTGCTTCTTTTAGGAATAAAATATTTCAGTTGACATTTTGAACATTATACTTCAGTTTCTTTTCCTTTGCTGAGCTGTAAACTTATTTGCTTCTATTGGTTATGTTAACCTGGGAGTAGAGCTGGAATATAGCATTTATAGAAACAGACTGTATTTGACTTTAAAAATAAAATGCCAATTATTTATGAAAAATCTTTTAGCATCATTTTAGCTAATATGTACCAGAATTTTGATGATTCATCTTTATATTGCTACCTCAGACCGTATCAAAATGCGAATGTGGATACTTTTGGGAACTTCAAAATGTCTCACGAATACTTCGTACGTTACATCTCATTATGCGAAATAATATTTCAAATGAATTTTGAAAAACTTGCTACAGAAAATAATATTGTCAAATCATTTGTAAATGCTAGTCAGGCAACAGAATTTGAACATCCCTGTTCACATTTTGCAAAAAAATATTTAGTATAGCTGGTTTTCAGAGTACGACTATATTACACATTAAAATATGCTAATAAAAAATTTAGAAATCCAAACAAAATGAAAATTGTGATATGGAAAAATCAGTAAATGTTTTGTATGAGATACGTGTTTTATTTACGCACTTTTGTATTGTATTAAAATATTTAAAAAAGCTTTAAAAGATATCCCTTTTTATTTCAAATCGTTTTCAAAGTTATATGCTACGCCTCTGGAAAATCCCTATAATGCATTAGGCAGGACCGTTCAAGGTCCTCGAGAGCTCGGGTGATCTATCAATGTCAATCAGTGTCAGTTAACCTACTGGTTTGTGTATTTACCGTGTTTAAACCTTATCTAACAATAAATGCACTGCTGTCAAACAAAAACAAAATAATAAAAGTAAAGTAAGGTAGGATGCCATTAAATCAAGGAATCCCTAGAATTACAATAGCGGTATTCTACGACAGAGTGTAAAGAACGCAATGTTTGTATTAGACAAGTGACAAAATAGTATATTATTTTATACGGAGGAAAAGTGATACTTTTCATGGCGTGCTCGTGTTTAACAGCCGAACGGAGTGAGGCTGTTAATAGAGAGCAAGCCATGAAAAGTAACTTTTCCTCCAAATAAAATATGCTGTTTTTTCTTCAAATGTCGACAAATTAATGCAAAAACATCTCTTTTTAATAGTAATAATTAATAATTATTAAAGATAAGTGGGGTCGCAAGGCGGCTTAGACCGGTGTCGGTGAATAGGCACAGGTTGTTGCTATAGTAATGTAACATAAAGCTGTCAGTGGACACTGTCAATAATAATTATTTTTCTAAAATTTCATCTCCGATTCCGTTTTAATTCCGTATTAATAAGCAGTTATTGAGTAAGTTTGATTAAATAATAACCAATTTGTTCCTAAATTAGTGATTTTTAGAAATGCAGTGCACAAATTGAGTGATAAATACAAATTTTAGTTTAATAATTCTTGAGTTGTTGCCGCTTGTTTTATTGTTTGTTTGTTTCTATGTTGCTATGGTAACACTTTTACCTCCGCCGGCGGAAAAGGGAGAAGTAAAGCTCCGGCGGAGGAAAAATGAAACTTCACGGCCGCCTACACAGTCGAGTAATGACGGATTTACTGACGTTTGAAGAAAAAATAATATATGCTTTTAAAAGTCATTTACCAGGATTCCTGTATCCGACTCGAACTAGGACCCAGACCGCCCTTCGCTGAGGTCCAAAAAATCTTGCTTCATGAACTGGGTGTCTCCGTATGAGCAACCCATACATGCAAATTGAGAGCACCAAGATATGATAAGCAACGAGGTAAGCAACATAGAGTACACAAGTTTAGTTAGGTGACTAAGCACGAAAATGCCAGATAAATTTTTTGGAAATGCTGTTGACTTGTTGCTCAAACGGCAACGTGCTTTTTCCGATACACCTTATAATGGATTAAACGTTCCATAACAACATAAGACAAAATCTTTTGAAAACCTAATTTGTATATTACACAGCACTAAAATTTAATGGACTCTATAGAAAGTATAAACAGACAACAAAATAACGGTATTATGCATTAATGTATCTAGAGATACGACAGAATATCCGTAGACGAGATAATACTAAAACTTAATTAAATCCACGGAAATGTATATTGTTAGTCAAGAAAGACATACAAGACCGCTAAACTGTTATCTCTTAATATTACGGGAAACAGGAAGATATTTAGTCTCAACGACCGTGTCTACATTGCGTATATAGAACTATTTAGGAAGGATGCCATTCCATGTACTGCGCCATCTCTCCCTTATATAAGCATTGGATATTTGTTAAATAGTTTATGAATTTTTATATTCAGGAGGGAAACAGGAGTAGTAATCCTGGTCGTCTGTTTTTTACCGATGGTATATCTATTTCTTTATGAGTAAGCCATTTTAAATTTGTAGATGACATAATATTAGTATCTCAAAGTATAAGTCAATATGATACTGGAATTCCACTTATTATATTATCTAGCAATAGGTAGATGCAGGGCTGCAGGGGGATACTACTATGCCAAAAAATTACGCTTATTACTTTTATACAAACACAATGTGTATGGACAATATCTCTTAAATAAATTGTGTCTTACAAACGAGTGAAATAACTGTCGAGGTCACTCCAATTACGAATTATACCCTTATCGTAGCGACAGAGAACTACTCTATTTATACGAGTTTGAATTTGTTTAAATATTGTGCGGAATTTAAATCAGAAACAAGTCGATTATTTCTCAATTGCAATTTCTGTAGATGTGATATTTTTGATCGATTGCTTTCTAACCTGACTAAAATTGAGTAAAGTCGGGCCGCTCTTAGTTTATGCCAAGGACGTCGTCAAGGCGGTAGGTGCGCAGAAACTACTATGGCATATTTGATCAGCTTAGAAATAATCATATACTAACCTTCAGGAATATCTATTTCTGATGGAGCTGCTAATTGTAAAGGGATCTAACCCAAACATGACCAGGTGGCACGTAATTACCGCTACATCTTCAAATGATAATTTAACATCGGCGCGTCATAAATATTCAGTTTATAACTTGATTTTAATCAAATTTGTTTCATATTTCAACAACAATTACTTTTATATTCAGAAGGTCAACAGAAGGTGATTGCCACTCTCATTGTTATTATCTACTCAACTGGGTTAAAATATGAATTATGTGGTGGTCAATTCATAGCCTTTATATTTACTCATCTAAAGTCTCAATATTCATCCAGTCAAAGTCAATTCAATATCAATATGTATTTATTTACGATGCGTGCAACGATTTACAAAAAATTAACGGATAATTCTAGACATATTTTATGTATGATGTCTTATGCCAATCTCTAATTGTTTTTGAAATATTGACAGTTGGCAAATTAGAAATTTTGCATTTAAGCAATTAACTTCCGGTTTAACTGTAAGTACCCGTAAATCGGAAATGTGTACCTCCGACAAAACCGGAAGTTGATGCAAGACAATAGATTATAAAAACCTAAGATGGGAAATTGCAATCGTTTCGCTTTAAGCGAAGTTGATTAAAGTCTACAGCCTGCCAAAGTTGCAAATACGTCAATTTTCAACTACAAAATATTTTAAAAATAGTATATTTAATAATATATGTCCCATTCGAAAAACAAATCATATATCAAAATTTAATTTTTACGTCCTGGGTACAAGATGTAAAGAAACCTTGTATGTACAGGGTCTTTGATTATATTTGCGTGACACCTGGAGCCTTTATTTTTGAAAATAGAAAAAAAATTACACAAAAATTGTAAGTTTTTTTCCATATTATCTTTTCAGGACAAAAATCGCATCAAAAAATGGCAGGCGTTTACTAGAACGGTGCGGACGGAACAGGTGCCACGGAGTCGATTTAATTCTATCTCGAAAAACCTGGACGGATATCCGACCAGGTAAACGCACTTACTTATAATATAATGTCAATATTATGATTTTCCGACTAATCCTTGAAGTCCCGGGCCCTGCGCCTGGTTCGTCCGGAAAAGCGTGTCATTAATATTCACAGAAACTTTAAAATATATACACTATGTTTGATGTTGCATTTTTGTGATCATGTAGTTTTAATCGCCATTCAGAAGATGTAAACTTGGCGGCTTTAATCTGGCAAAACTTGTTAAGTATGCATGAACTTTTAAAATTGCTTAAGTTAAATGTTATATTTACAGAAAGTTTTTAAACGAATCTTAATAATAATGAGAAGGTGGTACATAAAACAGGGTCTGTTCAATCCTGGTAAATTGATGTTTACCTCTTCTTTCGGCTGACAACATTATGAGGTGAATAGCACATTTATAAGCATGACTTGACATTGCTGGATATAATAAGGATTTCCTGATTATAAATTTTGAAAGTTGGGTGCTTCGAACCGAATAATATTTGGATTAGATAAAAATCCTCTGAGCGGATTTAAATATTGTTAGGTCACGCGGGTTTATATTTGCAGTTATAATATTTTTTTATTAGTTTTGTTTGTTATCAACCACGTTAAAATTTGAAGGTAATAGTGAATTAAATATAGTTCTCAGATTGCTACCCAATTAAAATCTTGGCTGCTGTTTCTCTGGTATAGAAAAAAAGATATCTATTAATAATTAAATTAATATCAAAATGTGCATTACCATTTCTAGCCTTTAAAATCGTTTGTTTCATAATTTTAACAGCATTTTCCGCTAATCCATTTGGTGTAGGATGGTAAGGAGCCCTTGTCAAAAGCTTCACACCACCCTCAGAAACAAAGCTCTGAAATTTTTCAGACATAAATGTGCCAGCATTATCTGTACAAATGCTTACCGGAAGGCCATAGCAAAAGGATTTCTAAAAAAATTTATTGTGATTGTAGCCTAATATTGCTCACCTCAAAACATTCCGGCCATTTCGAGGTTGCGTCTATAATTATAAGAAGGTTTTTGTTAAAAATCGTATCGAAAAAATCTGCATGTAAGCGTGTCCATGGTTTTTTTTGGTCAATCCCAAACCTCCAAAGAAGTCTTTGGGGCATTACTTGAGTAAGTAGCACAAGATTAGCATTTTTTACTAAATTTTCGATTTGAGAATCGATACAGGGCCACCAAACGTAAGATTTCGCTAAAGATTTCATTTTAATTATTCCCATATGAAAGGAATTTTAAAATTTTAAAATTAAACTTTGAAATTTAGAAGGAGTTACGAAACGAAAACTCCATAACATACATCCATGTTTAATGGTAAGATATGAGATCTTTTAATAAATTAAGGTTTAAATTCTAAAAATTAAGGAATATTTGGCCACCTAAAACGTATGTAAAAGAATAGCTTGTTTAAAGTCTTATTTTTCTACATCGTATGCCATTACCAGAAATAAATTCATTAGAATCGTTAGGTATAATTTTTTATAAATTTGTTACGTCTGATACGGTCAAATCCGTCCTTAAATCCGTATTTTTCGAGAATCTTGTATCCAACGCCTGCAATGCAATCAATTTTCATTAAAAGATTGAAAATGTCTACTTCCATTTCTGTTCATCGCTAGCTCTAGCTGTCTCATCGAAAAACTTAGCTATTCGACCACAAAGATATTCAAAGTTTTCTGTAATGGTTAGATCTATACTTGAGAAATAAGTCGATATTTTGTATGATTTCTATAGCATGAAAGTATAAGATATAAATATGCCATCCGAATTATTAAAAATAATTAATTTTCGTTCACCAAATGCTGGAATAACGACAAAAATAACGTTTTTTCGTAAAACTGTTATTATTAATGCAAATACTTTTTCGTTTTTAAAAGGTACATTAACTTGACTAGAAGGAATTTGTAAGTGTTTTTAATATATTATAATATTAATCCGTTATGAGGCGGTCGTTCGTTGAAAAATGTCAGATGCGTCAAACTATAAATTTTTCTGGAAAACTGACGTCAATAACATTCTCCTTTTTATCAGTATTATTTTCATACTTGAATTTGATTTCTTTCTAAGACAGATTTTAGAAAAAACTTTAAGTTATCCTATTCTATACATAATATACGTATATATTGTCACTTCAGTTATCCGTGACGTCACGCCTTGGTTGGCATGCAAGTTATATAGCTCAGATTATGCATCGATCTCCGTCAGTTGAGAAGAGATAATAAAGAAGGCACTTCGGTAAATCAATAACAACTATTGGTCAAAGACTTAATGAGTTTTCTTATACCCGAAGACTTAAACACGCATGTTATTTCGGTTGAAGTAAGGTTTGAATTGTTTATAGGTGTTAGTCCCTGTATTCTATTAAAGTTCTTTAAGAGCGGTGTTGTGTTTAAATAATGGTTTGGTAATTTCATGAGATAATTATAATTTAAGATTTGTGGGTAACCTTAATCAGCACTTTAAGGCACTATAACTGTTTAACTTTAAAAGTCACTTGACTCAGAATTTTGACGGATCTATCGTAGATTTGACTTTAATACTTTTTAGGCAGGTATCCCCCAAGAAATACGTTCCTGTGAACTGCACTTCCCGAGTTAGGATATAGTTTGAGCCCCTACTACGTCCCTGTGGACTGCAGTAGGTGAGCGGAATAGGTGAGAGACAAAAGCCTGCTGGACTGATGGTCCGCTTGACTAGGTATTTATATCATAAAACCTGCTAACTATTGCAACTTTAAGGTTCATAATTGGCAGTGCTATTCGCTAGCGTTGTTTATAAATTAACTGGAATGTGTATATAATATTTTCAATTTCAAGTTCAATCTTACGACGGAGTGATAATTAATTAGTAGTTTAAATGTTTCTAGTAGTTTACAATATAACGATTGAATGAAAGCCCTCTAAATTTCATCAAGCTGAAACTCCTTTTCTCGATAAAATACCAACTAATACTGAATTTTTCAATCACGATACATAATCCTTTTAAATTAAAAATCCTCTATTGTATTTTATGTTCGCATAAACAATGTGTTACTTTTCCATTATGCTGCAGCTCATATTTCAAACACTTTATCCGGCTAATTAAAAAAAAAAGGAACAGAAGTTCGTTTATTGGCAAAAACTGGAAGTTTGCCTCCACATTTACTACTGTTTTAGAAGCTCATGAAAATGTTAGTTTACATCACTTTTTGTGCTCTTAAAACAGGACTATTCAAATTATACTTTTTACTTTTGCCAAGGAATTAATTTTCTACTTGTTTACACACATTTCTAGAATAAATTCGCTGTTCAAAAAAATCCGAAGAATAAAATTATCCACCATTTCGAGCAAACATGCACAAGTAATTTTTATGACAAGGTATCATTAGGAACTCAGCTCTGTACCCCATCTACGCTTTGAGGAAAAATAGTATGTACCTTCGTCTTACTCGGTCACAAATCGCTGTCCAACCCTCAAAAGACTAATATTCTAAAATGCATAAACAATGGGCATTTTATAAGGTTTGAGAGTGGTTTCGATATTTACGTAATCCCTCTAATGATCATAAGCTTAATGAAAGTACGGAAACCTAGATTCAATATAACAATTGTGAAATCTGTCCTCTGCAGTTCTAGGAATCTGTTCAGTATACGCTAGGTTACTTGTATGACAGTGTAAGACCGTTCTTTTCAATTTTATGAGGCACTTTATTCTTAAGATTAGTATAGTTTAATTAAAATTTTGCCGAGAAAATGTATTGATATCTGGTTTCATGTTAATAAAAAAAGCACAGTCGAAAGTTTAAACATGAAATCATAAAATTTTAATAAACACTGATCATAACTTTTTGAACTAAATTATCAAGATAATAATTACAAATTTTGTTATAACAAGAGCTTCCTCTTCAGGCGCATTTATGTTTATTGAAAACATGTCTTGGTGCCATAGCTTAAACCTAACTCTATTAATGCTTGGTATCCCTTAGCGCAGTAATTATCTTTATGGAAAGCCCTCCTGGACGGTTTTACCATAGCTATCCTATTCGTACAGTACTAGGCCTGCTGGTGATTTATAGTGATTATTCAGTTTCCTCCAAAAACAATAATTGCAGACATAACCTTCTTATCAAGAAAATTCATTTGATATTGTGATTTGTATTACTTCCTAATAAACATGTTAGTTTCACTTCACGCCTTCATCTCTGAAGAGCTACGAGCCCCTAAAATAAAAAAAATCTATCATCAATGACCATATTCCGCTGAGCAGCCAAAAAAAAATCGGGATGAAAGTGACTTTTCATATACCCTGCTACATTATCACATCAAATATATATTCTACATCACCCGAAAAAAATAGTGGTGAATGAATAAGCGCGAAAATATAGCTCATGAGAAAAAGATGCCAAAATGACAAAAATTACTTGTATTCTGAATCACTATCATCAGTCATAGATCCGGAAGTGGTATTGAAAAGGAATCGATTTCAAATAATAAAACGAAATCGATTCCTTAATTTGAAATAACTTTTGGATGATATTACAGATATTAGTAGATGAAGAGTCATCACTGACAAGTCGAAATTAAACTAGCATTAATCATTAATAATGAAATAAGAAAATCACATATGCGGAGAAATATTAATATAGAAAATAACATTAATGGGTACGGACAATATCAATTATAAATGATATAAAAGAAAGCGTATTTTCATTTTAAATTGCAGTTTAACGGTTTGTTTATATAATAATGTGTGTAGAGATACAAGAACTTTTTTGTTCAGTGATTTCAGTGCAAGTTCTTGCTTCCAAAATACCATGTAAATTTCAATATAGGCCTCCATCATTTAGTTTATCATCATAGCCCTATTCTCGTCAGCAAGCTGTTGTGTTTACATTCCGTAGCTTCCTAATGTCGATTTCTTGTTTTCCCTCGACCTCTCTCTGTACGACAAATCGTAAAAAAATACAATATTGGAAGGAACAAGTAGTCGTTATAAGATTAATTATTGTGACACTAAACATGATGAACATAATATCTTCCTAAAATAATTTCAAGACCTTGGATTGGACAATATCGTTATTCGAATATTAGGTAAGCAATACTGGAACCAAAAAGAATAAACACGAACAAGAGAACTGCGGAAGAATTACATATTTAAATAAGAATCAGACAAGTCTGCATCCTTTTTTCAATGCTTTATATCCTTTATATGAAGATGTCAGGCACAGAGGCAATATCGGAAATTCATATGCGGATCAAAATAACAATGTAGAAGACACTCTAATTTTGAAAAATTAAGCCGATAATCGCCAATCATTGATGAACGTTGTAAATGGTATAGATGGACCTCTGGGCTTACAAATTAACAGCAAAAATGCCAAATTTATGATAATTAGATTAATGGAGAATTGAAAAGTTGAAATACTCAAGTTGCTTATTAACGAGAAGAAGCAGCCAGAAAATGAAATAAAATCTAGAATCCATCTTACCAAAATATTTTTCCTAAAACTTAATTTTTTAACAAACAACAATGTATATTTCGATGGTACTGGAAAATTACATATTTCGTTTGGTGAGACCTTCTGTATAGCGTGGAGCCATGGTTCTTGAAAATTGCAGCAATGAATAAACTCGAAGCTTTCGAAATGAAGGATGTTCAAAATACCTTGGCCGGATGCCATGCGAAACGTAATACCAAGGACTGGCCTTTCAAACTGAGTGCTCTGTGAGAACACCGACATAAGAAATATATTATCTTAGAAGACCAATGCTTCACCAGAATATATTAATATTGCTATTCCATTATGTGTCTTTTTATAGTACCTAGTGCCTTAATAATGTGAAATTTAGATCAAACAATTTTCATCCGCGTATTAACGATGAACGTACACTAACGGCCTTTCCCGCCTAACCCAAAAATATAATTTCAGCATCATACTAATTTGTAAAAGAGCAAAGCCGTTTCACTTTGACCAAACATACGACCTCTCTCATTTACTTTTCATTTGCGTCCCGCTCATAAATCTATTATCTGAAAGCATATTTCCATTTCCATCCTTTTAACGAAACATTATATGGACGTAAAGCTTTCGATTAATAATAATTAAAATCAAGGTAAATTAACTTTAAAAGCCGTTTAATACAGTAAGGAAAATTATTTTAACAGCATGTATTTATGCTAATAATAGGTTACGAGTGATGTGTGTCGCTGCTTCTTTCCTCGATGACAAGTTCAAGCCACATACTAGACTTTAACTTAACAATCCCAGTCCTTTACCACAATTACCTCTGACTCTGGATTGTCAAGACTGCAATGTATTTACTTTAGCGAAGGTAATTACTGTAAAATAACATTTCTAACAAAAATTAATTTGCTAAAGGAAAACTTCACATTTTTTATTTTTATAAACACAACCCTGTGTAATATTTCATAAGTTGATGACATCCCAAAAAAAAATAAATCTTTTTATCTGGGATGATGATCTTTTCTCGATAAACCACAAATAAGGAAGTTTTCTAAAGTACGGTACCTCATCCGGGGACACACCGTATCTGTATAATATATATTAATAGAAATCATAGAAGTGAGGTGTTTTTGCGTATATACCTATACATGTTCCTTTCTGGTTCTGCTCTATGGAGAAGCCCACTAATCGTCGTCTCTCACTTTTTTGTACATATTCGCAAAAAGCTCAATTCTTTGATTGTGCATACGAATTGCTGACGCTTGTTTAATGCCTTCTAAATGTGTCAGTCTAACGCTGACGTATCACAAAATTAGTTCTTGCCAAATGGTAATGTTAACAAAAAAACTAATTACACACTTTGGGAGAGTTCACATCTGAAACTCACAAATCGCTCCCTAAACTATGCAGGAGTCTGCGTTCAGTGCCGACTGAACAGTGAGAAATTCCGCGAATTTAATGAACTAAGCGCCTACGAAGCAAATGCTTTGCTTACGAGGGTACGGGTGCACCACCGTGATACCCACCCCAAGGTATTAAACGCCAGGTAACGTCGAAAATCGACACGGGGAAAAAGAAGGCCAGCCCTTCGACCATCCAAAGCAGTTCGACCTTCAAGAAACCAAAGGTCACACCGTACGAAAAGAAACCATTGCAAAAAATGGACGTTTCTTTAGCATCGAAAGAAACGACAGTCGAAAAAACGGTCATCGAACCTAGCCAGGTGGCTCCGCCTCCGCCTCCGCCCCCTTCTGGTCTCCTGGTACCTACAGCGGACACAGAGACGTTTCGGCAAATTCCGTTTAAGCGGAATTTTACGATTGCCACCCTAGACATGGGACAACTCCCCATACCAACCTCCAATGCTTTTCACCCCCTATCGGACTTAGACACCGAAGACGAGAACACCGCGAGTGTCCCGTCTACTACGGCGTCTGCTAACAAGCGAAAGCCTGCATCAACAAAACAAGGGAAACCAACCCCTAAACCGAAGCAACAACCCCTCCCCCCTGTAGTCATCAAAAGCAGGCCTTCTGACCACAGGCAACTGCGGGAAGACCTTAAAGCGCTCAGAATCAGTAAGTACGAATTGAAATATACAAATAATTCGGTTATTGTTTACTGTTCACTAGCTAACGACTTACATACGTTAGAACGTGCTCTCGATACCGGACGTACAGAGTACCATACGTACGCTGAAAACAAGGACAAAACACGAGCCTTTGTGTTACGCGGTCTTGATGGCGACATCAAGCCGCAAGAAATACTCGAAGCATTAAGCGACGAGTATAATATCTCTCCTAAAAGCGTGTATGAAATGAAGAAGACACGGGTGCCAATATACCTCCTCAGTTTAGGCACCAATTACACGATAAGAAAGCTCAATCAGGACGTGAGAACACTAATGTCGGTCAGAATCCATTGGGAGGCAAGGCGCTCAGCGAGGCCGGTATTGCAATGCAAGAATTGTCAGCAATTCGGCCACGCTAGGACATTCTGCAATAGAAAAGCGGCCTGCAGCAAATGTGCAGGGCCCCATGAGATAATACAATGCAACCAAGACACAATAAAATTTATAAACTGCGGCGGGCCGCACCGCTCAATTGACGAGTCCTGTCCAGTTTATATTATACAAACTAAATATTATCCAAACTACAACTAAACAACCGAAACAAGCCTTTCGACCTGCACCCCCTCCGGCAAATCCCGCCTGGCGAAAGCAGGGCAACACTGGAGTAGCTGACGACCCACGGGGTCAAGCCCAAAACAATGGGCAACGAGGGAACGAATTCGACAGCCAGTTCCCACCCCTGAGAACCCGCCAACCCCAGAACCGGGACAACCAGCAGCACGCTAATGTAAAACAGGTTAGTGGTACTGCTCGCGTCAATGCTAATAATCAAAATAATGTACATAATCCTGTAAATATATCTAATGTAATGTTCGACTTAAATGACGTAGTCTCAAAAATTAACTCATTAGTTAATCTTGAGCAACTATTTCAAGCGCTAGACTACTTTGCAAACATGCTCGAATCGTGTCGAGGGGATAAGGCCTCGATAATCCAAGCCTCGATACGATTCTTTTCTCACGAGTATAACCGATTCGATGTGTAAATGCTACACATCGCAAGTTGGAACTGCAATGGTATCAGGTCAAAACTGGGCGAGTTCCGCAATTTTATGTATACAACCAATTTTCAGACTGTTTTCCTCGTTGAAACGCGTTTAAATCCTAAGTTTTCGTTTAAAGTTCGGAACTATAACGTCGAGCGCGCTGATAGGCCTGATCGAAACGGGGGAGGCGTGGCCTGTCTCGTACATAGGTCGCTCTGCTATAAAAGGTGCCCAAACCTTAGAACTCAAATAGAACACGTCTGCATCGAGATGGAGAGCGGCCTGCGTATTTGTGGCGAGTACGCGCCCCCGGGTCTCCGCCTGACGGCGCTAGATCTCTTTGCCTTGTTACCGCAAAATCGAGTATCCCTGCTGATAGGGGACTTGAATGCCACGCACGTCGAATGGGGCGGCGTAACTAACAGCAGGGGTAGATTATTTAAGAGGATAATCGAGAACAATCTGGAGATGTCCTGTCACAGAAGTCCAAATCCTACCTATCTACGTAGTGGCTCGTTCCTGGACATTGCTATTTCCCGGCGAGCGATTAGAACAACGCAACTTCAGGAAATCAATGCCTTAAACTCGGATCATTTGCCAATCAAGATTGGATTGTGCTGCAGGGTCCCTGTATTGCCAAACGACACCGTCAGCGTCGTTTCGTACAAGAATATTGATTGGCGAGAGTTCCGGGCTAGGCTTAGCGAATTAACTGTTATCCCTGGGCAAATAGTCACTGTCCAGGATCTCGAGAGAGAGGTCGCAACTCTAACATCAAATATCCAGCGCATCCGTGATGCTATGTGCCCTAGGGTGGCAATATGCCCTAGGACAGAAATCCTTCCCGAACCAATCCTTGATCTGATCATATACAGAAACCGCTTTCGACATAGATGGCAGAGAAACTGGACACAAATGGGATCCGCTCATATTAGTGCATTGCCGGAGGAAATTAGGGTTAAAATCCGGGAGCATCGCGACCAAACGTGGCTCGCGTATATCAACACCGTGAGTAGGGAAGATGGCTCGCAGTGGAAGTTAGCCAAACGAGTTCGAGGAGGCTATACGCATATCTCTGTCATAAAGCACAGGGGTCATGACGTTATGAATGACATAGGGAAAGCCGACGCCTTCTCGGACTTCTTGGAGGGCGTCTACAGCGAGGCACCAGACCTCATACCGGATCAAGCACATTACAGTCACACTGTGAATGTGTTTAGGCAGCATAAGTACCCCATCCCTCCGTCAGTTCTTGATAAATGGAGAATCACACCGGCGGAGCTCCGCAAAGCACTCTGTCATCTTCCGAGAAACAAAGCGCCCGGCCCGGATATTATTCCGAACATTATCCTTAAAAATTTTCCCAAGAAAACACTGATCCATTACATGCATATTATTAACGCGGTAATACGACTGCAACACTTCCCCAAACCTTGGAAAGTAGCGTGCATCATACACTTCCCTAAACTGGGCAAAGATCCGTCCTTAACCTCATCGTATAGGCCAATCTCCCTGCTCAACACCCTCGGGAAGGTTGCCGAGAGGCTTATCTTACCGAGGATAAACAGGGTTGTTGATCAGCTTAATATCTTGCCCCCCGAACAATTCGGCTTTCGAGGCCAGCATGGCACTGTCATGCTGGCAGCGAAGTTAGCCACTGACGTTTATGAGGGATTTAACAATGGTCAGTTCATTGCTCTACTTTTGCTGGACATTGAGAAAGCGTTTGACAGGGTATGGCACGATGGGTTGCTCTATAAACTGCTGGCAATGTACAGCATGCCGCTGTACGTACTAGCACTCATCGAGTCATATCTTGCCGGACGCACATTCAGGATAGGCAAACAAACCTCCAGGAACAGAACTCTGTCAGCAGGGGTGCCGCAGGGTACCGTATGGTCGCCGCTACTATTCAGTCTTTTTATAGCAGACATCCCGTCTCATCCTAATACCTGTAAAGCCCTGTTCGCTGACGACACAGCGATATATTCCCGAAATCCTATAGCTGAAGTAGCGAAATCAAGTATAAGTGAGCACATGGATATCTTGATTCCATTCTATGAAAAAACTGAATTAATCATAATCTCCCGAAAATGAAAAGACATTGCTATTACCCCCCTTTTAATAGGTAACACAGCCATCTACCCTAAAGAAAGGGTAAAGTATCTTGGTCTAACCCTCGATGGTAAGCTGAATTTTAGTAAGCACATCGAGGCAATCGTTGGAAAGAATGAAGGGATAAAGAAGGGACTAGGACTCCTGATAGCAGGAAGATCCTACTTAAGTCCTGCGAATAAACTCGTATTATTTCGCTCAGTCATAAGACCAGCCTTGATGTATGGTGCCCCAGTGTGGTGTTCGGCGGCAAAGTGTCACAAAAAGAAGCTGCAGGTTCTCCAAAACCACTACCTAAGGGCAGCTTTTTCTCTTACCCTAAGGGATCGAGTCCGAACGGAAAACCTGCATGCATGGGCTGGAATCGAAACCGTCGATGAATACATCGATAACCATGCATGTAGGTTTTTCGAAAGGCAGATCCGGGGATCGACTCTGACAGCACACATCGCCGATGTTCGGGAAATCGCACTGTTCTACAAGCAACTTATGCCGCCATGACTCTATTCCCCTCAGGAATGGAGTCACTACAATAAACCACCCTAAAATGACCCTTCCAACAACTTTTGAAAGTAAAATAACATAATTTAAAAAGCTCGATATAACAGGAGCGCAGAAGCCGACCAGCCGCGGCCCACCAGCCAGCTACCCGTGTTCGAACATGGGGGCGTGGCTTGCTTAACGACTTTCCCGACCTATAAATGCGCAAATACCGCCACCAGGCAATGCTCATTAGCCACTCTCGTAGATTACCTGCAAATCTTAAGCTTGGAAACACTGAATTAAGTTGGAATAACACTCTTAAATATCTAGGCATGACCTTAGACCGAAGACTATCATTTAATCAACACATCCAAAGTAAAATTAACATAGGCATTGCAGCAAAACAAGCTTTCTATCCCTTAATTAACAGAAATAGCTCAATGTCAATCAAGAACAAACTTCTAATTTACAACCAAGTTATCAAGCCCAAAGTCCTCTATGGTGCCATCGCATACACACACACAAGCAAGACAAACAAAAAGAAACTACAAGTTTTTCAAAACAGAACACTCAGACAAATAACAAACGTTCCATGGTACATACGCAACACCGAAATACACTCAAACCTAAAAATCGAAACAATTCAGGAACACCTAACAAATAGACATGTTAGATTCTTGGAACAAGTACGCACCCACACAAATCCACTAATTACATCACTTTTTGACGGGGAAGACCGACCGGAAAGGGCAAGGCTAAAAAGCTTAAGAGAACCTCCAATAAACACAATATAAGTACATATAAAAAACCCATAAATAATTACATAAAAATCACAAAAATAAAAAACAAAAATAAAAATAATAAAAATAAATGAAAAGCCACCAAAAAGAATACTAACATTTACTAACCCATAAAAAACTGTAGATAAACACTACAGCAAAAAAAAAACCCAAAAATAATTAACCCACTAACACACATCTCAACAACACACAACATAAAACATTACACCACAACAATATCACAACACATTACTGTATCCTGCCTGGAACCAGTCGCAAGAAGAATCAGAAGGCCAACACGCCGAAGAAGGAAGATGCAATAGTGACGTAGAGTTACTAGCATCATGAGAGATGGTGATTTTTGGTGGGTATGCCTATGGCGAGCCCCACACTACCCTCAACCGAGGGTGTGCATAAGGGAGCATTTTTACACCTCAACAAAAAAAAAATGATTTCTATCTACCGAAGCATCCATGGCTCCGCAGTCGATACCGCGGGGGCTCGAACTGTGAGCCTTGATATCATTGCATCCACACTGGAATATACTTAATTAATTAAGTCTTCTCTTGTAAATAGTATATGTTAGCTCTAATTATTGTTGTACAGTGTGTTGTCATTTTAAATTATGAACTTCTGCTCTCATAGAGCATTTAAGCAGGGTTTTTCTTTAATTTTTCCCTGCATTCCTACCGGGTACTAACATAAATTACTAAATAAAGCACAACACAACTTCTATCCTAGCTTTCGCTAATTCACAAGTGGTAACGACATTGACGGGGGCACCCAAGTAATGTTCGAACAGACAGCAGTACCACGAACCCTAGATTTACGTAGGTAATAAGGTCAACCCCCTACGGGTGCCAAACTGTTGGCCACGGTGCTGCAGCAACAGCACCAGGCGAAACAATAGTCTAGCTAGTACTCTGGCATACTTAACCTAGGATTAGTGATTTATTAATGTACAAATTTTGAAATAATAAATATGCTTATGCTTATGCTACACACTTTGGACAATTTTGGCAACTTCCAGAAGGAAACATGTACACGATCGATGAATGCCAGAAATTCCTTTGGTGAAGGAAAGACTACAACGGTCTTAACCCTGGGAAATGATAAAGTATTTTTTTGCTTGAAAACCGAAAGCAAGAAAACTTTACAGGCAAATAAAATAAAACACAAAAAAAGAATATCAATGTTTTACCTGTTATAGGGTTTGTTATTTAAACTAATACCCTGAAATTGCTAGGCTACATCAAAATTATGGAGAGTCTAAAACAATTTTAATGCTTAATAAATTATAGCGGTGGTCAGACACTTTTTAACAAATAGAAGATAAATATTCGAAATACATTTTTTGGGCATTTCTTTCGAAAATTGTACTTCATAATAAAATAAAAACAATAAAAATCGTGCAACTGCGCATACGGAATGCATTTCTAAAGTTTTTTGATTGTTGTCATGCCTTGGATGGTGTTGGCTATGTTGGATTTGCAGTGTATTTGGAATGTATAAATGCTCCCGGCCGACCGCAGCACCGGTATCCTAATATAATTTTGGAAGATTTATTTACCAATATTTGTCAGAATAGAAGTGTTTTCTTATTTACCTTCACCATGTATTGCCCTCCGCTCGCTCCGGATGCAGGGCCAACCAAAAACTAACCCAAAGCATGCCTTAAATAAAAAAAAAAGATTTCGTGTGCGTGTTTGGCACCGCGCACCGAGTACATTCCATACATAGATTTCCCTCTCGAAATACAACAACATTACATGAACGGAATGAATAAAGGCCCTCTGTTTGGATTTTTTGCTAATCAACTATAATTATAAATCTCTATTCAATTAATTAAAACTTTATTGCAATAAGTTACACTATTTCCACTTAATAACTTCTAGTATGGTCAGTCAGATATCCACATGTGTATATAATAGGTGCAATTAATATGAAGTCTAGGACTTTTTTCGGCATTTTCACTATCTATTTCAAAAATATTAGAGTCTGGATTTTATAGGATGTTTCCCAGTTTTAGGTGTCTTTTAAAATCTTAATTCGTGTTCTGTGCTCCAAATGAGTTATTTTGCATCATCGTCAAATTTATCATATTTTATATTTAGTTAGCAGCACTGGTAATAAATCGATTACATTTTTACGGCTAGTGGTTTTCCAACCCATTAATGGATACGATTACAGCGTAAAAATTATTTCGAATGAAATATAATACTATAATATTCAGTCTGAACGAGTATTCTGATTTTCATTGCGTATTCGTTCAGTCTCACTAAATCGCAGTAAATGATTAATTTAGCATCGCTAAAAAGAACCGGCTTTTAATGGCGCTTGCAAAAATTGCATCGCGTGCTTCGCAGAAAAAATTAATATTATTTTTCAAATACGACCACTTTAAATTCACACCTAAACTTTGGTGGCGAATGTTATCAAATGTATGGCTCCACGTCCAATTCTAGAGGGGCTGCATGATATTTTTTTTCTATTTTTTTTTGAGTATCGAATTTATGAGCATCAATTTTAGATCTGTTTTCGACAAACCCAAAATGCATATTATCAAAAGTTGCATAAATATTTTACAAGAACATGCAGCGCCTTGTGCATTATTTTAAACAAAATGTTACTGTAATCTCAATGATTTTATACATGGATGTCATTGTGTTAAAAGCATGTATTATTTTATTGGAAGTGTTCACACATATCAGCATAAAATTATGTAAAGAAGACAAACAAACTAAATACGCTTATTCCAGATCAATTACAAGTTGTGCTCTAAATCGTAAGACCCATGTCAAGACGTTAAAGCATCGCTTTGAGTGACATATCAATAACCAATTTTCTCACAGAAAATGGTTTTGATTAAATATACAAGATTGCTGATAGTATTTGAGATATAATCTATTTGCGAGTATCGCAATATTGCTGCGTGAGCTTCTCATTGTACAAAAGGTTATAGCAATCAAGGGAGTTCTGACTACTTCTTCATTGTGTTATTTGGTCGAAATCATGAAGGTGTCCAGAAAACACTAAGTTTTAATGAAATCTAGTGCTTTAAAAATGTATTAGTATAAATTATGTCAATATGGAAATATCTGCCCATTCACCATCAGTAAACCAATCGATATGTTCCATGGTCAACAATACATAATATGTTACTAAATGGCAACACTGATAATATTTATTTGAAACTAGATTTATGTCTATTGTTTATAAAATCCATTAGGTACATTTTATAAGGAACTATCACGTTCATTATATTGTATCTATGTATATAAACTTGGTACATTTTGTACACAAGAATAACGAAGAAGTAACAAGGTAATTAATCAATGTTATGGTAATTTTAATTTTTTTAATTAGCGAAATTACAAGCACCCAGTTCGCAAATTAAACTCAAGTTAAAGTAAATTAAATTAATATTTCCGCAATTAATAAAAATGTTTGCTTATCTCATTCCATCTAAAATGAGATATGTACTTGCAAATACCGTATAATATTTTTCATGTTTTCCCTTCAAGTCAAGAGCAAATATTATCAAACCGATTATCCCGTTAACGATTCACTAGTTAACAAGATTTTTGTCCCAAGCACAAAAATGCCTGGCTGCCATATACTTTTATATGCTGAAATAAATTCTATTTTCAGGATTTCTCCATCATCCAGTTTTTCTGTTCCAGTATATTTGTGTGTGCACCTAAGACATACATGCATAGATATATAGTATAAGAAGCATTTAACAAAAAATATATGCCAGGCATGGCTATTCCATTATTTTTGTAGTGTAACAATATCTTTTTGAAAATACTAATATATTATAGTGTGCTTCTTGATGTGTTAAGACCTGTAAGCATTGCTCATTCTTAGATAGCATGGCTTGTTGTTTCAGTTGTCTGCTAGACCTCGGTGAATAAATTTAATATACTTATACGCAGACCTGGTTAACGTTGTAAAAAGTGTTGCGCCGGAGTTGGTTTCAAGCTTTGTAGTGAAGCCGCGAACATTTGATAACCCTTAAAAATGGCAAGAAAATGTGTAAAGCACCCGAACTATTTTTGCTACATCTATGACGAATTGACATTTAAATATCAAAAACGGACTTTCGTACTCTCCTTAAAAAATGCTATGAGCATTATTTTAAGTGTACAGTAGCTGGGTTCCGCATATTATTATGTTACGGTGTTACGTATGTCAGGCGTGGGTAAAAAGCAAACGATATATGCCTTTTGCTATTCCTCTGATTTGGAGGGAACCAACACATCATATTACCGATTGCTATTTTTGTCTTATACCAATATCTAAATCTATCTAAATCCAAACATACTGTAAAATATCCTATTATACCATCTGCACTGAGACCAGTACTTAACACTACGGAATTATCTGTGCCTGAACGTCCACAAAACATGATACCAAGCGACGATGAAGACGCTGATGATGAAGTAAGCAAAGACAGTTTTGCAGGCGAAAATATGAATTTGGATCCAACATTTGATCCCGATTAGTCTTCCTCGCATCTTCTTAGTCAAGAAGATCTCAACGACCTCGTCCGCGATAAAAACTTGTCTAAGAAGCAAGACGAACTTCTAAGTTCCAGATTAAAAGACTAGGATCTTTTTTAGAGTGAATTACTTTTCATCGTAATCGCCTTGCAGAATTTGAGAAGTTCTTTCATATGTAAGACGGACTTGCATTTTGTAATGACGTCTGTTCTGTTATGAAGACGTTTGGGCATGAATATGATACAGATGAGTGGCCTTTGTTCATTGACTCCACAATGGAAATAAGTACCCTTCTGTTCCTTTGGCTCATACGGGCAACATGAAGCTTGTTTTGGAAAAAATTAAGCATAACGACTTTAAGTTGAATATTTGCGGCGATTTGATAGTTGTTTCACTTTTGCTCGGCAAGCAACTCGGTTACATAAGGTATTGTTTTTTCCTGTGTAAATGGGGTGCACGAATGGAATAGCGCCATTCTGAAAGGTCTGGGTGCAATATATTGTCGAAATGATAACCTACATCATGTGTAATCCACCTTCCACCAGGTTCCATATTTCACATACTGCAATACTAACCTTAACTCATTTTGCATTATTTGCCTTTGTAAAACAAAACATACATTTCCTCGATCGAAAATTATTTTTTATTACGCATGCATCATAATCAACGATTATCGCACGCTCCAGCGTGCTTAAAATGATGTTTATGATGCGCCTACTTTTTTAAAGGTTGCTATAGAAACATTTGATCATGTCAAATGTGACAGATTAATATATTCGTCAATATATCCCTTAAATTTTAGTATTTAAAACATTTTTGAGATTATGATACATTCGTAATAAAAAATAGCGTATGATATACGTGTATAAGAGGCCTTTAAAGCCCTTGCGACTTACAAAACACTCCGCTGCGCGTCGTGTTTTGAAATATGTCGCGCGTGCTTTAAAGGCCCTCTTATACACTTATATCATAATATACTATTTTTCATTGAGATACGATAATTGAGAGACATTTTCGCTATTTCCAGATATTATGAACGATATAGATAGCGGAAAAATGAAATTCTTGAAATTTATAATAAAGTATTTTTCAACAAAATAAAAAAGCAGTAGAGCTTTACCTCCACAAAAATAAAGTCGTAAAGTTGCCCTTCGGTAGTTTCAAAAGACTTTTAAGGAGAGGAATAAGCTTCAAGTAATTTTAAATTCATGGCATATAGGGCATAACAACTGACATTAGTGTAATAAAAATGTGGACAATAAATAAGTTAAAATAGGAAATAATAAAATAACGGCGACCAAAATATAGAATATTTTAAAACCTACTTGCTCAACCCGACTCTTCTAATTTATATTATGAACCCAAAACCTTTTCTTGTTTCTTTTTTATCTTCCAACCGATCTTTTTAATTCGAAATTGAATTGGTCAAATAAGTAGAGGTACATGTCAACGATTTAGTAAAATATTTTAGTCATTATCATAAGAAAATTACTCATCACTCAAAAATCACTAACTATAACTGAAAGTGAGTTAATAAGTAACTAGCTAAGATTTTCGTCTTGAAACAAATTGCGGTGCACTTAAGTAAACCACGTATCGTCCTCCAAACCGCATTAAACATAGATAAGGTTAATCCCGAAATACTCGAGTATTAGCTGCATAATATCAAAATAAAATGTATAGTATAGTACCGCTTGTTTAAACAACACCATTATTAATATTTTTACCACAATAAATCAGCAAACAGTAATTATTTTAAATTCATTAATGTCAACATGTGGTAATATATATTATAATAGCATCAGGACAATAATTCAACTATGAATGCCAACTAAGAAAATAAGAGCTCCGATATAAAGAATTATTCAATGTTTAATTTAGAGCCTCTAAAGGGACGCGGACGCCCGCGTTGGAAAGCTTGTGTCCATCCGAATATGAGTTCGCCCAAAGACATTTAACCTAAAGAGACACGGCAACTTATTCATAAAAATCCGAAAACTTGCATCGAACATCAACAAAACGATTGCCATTGCCTCGTTATATTTTCATGAATGACGAACAAAATTTTATCTCGGCCGAATCCTCGCCGTGAACAAGACTCGTCCCCCACTACGTGTGTGTTCCCACCTGTGCGAAAGCATAGACAGTCCATAGGCGTAGACTTTGCAATTGTTAGTCCATCATAATAATAATTTTAATAAAGTAAATACGTTTAAATTTCAATGATGGTATTCAGTTCGGGTGCATTATTTAAAATAAATTCATGTTTTATTACAGTGTGAGGGATTGTCAAAGCCGGTGTTTGCTAGATATGGGTTCTGAAGGGTAGTTTACGAAAAATCGTTATTTTGCTAATGAATGTGGAAAATGATACTTTTCTGCTTCGCGGAGTTCAGGCATGTAATGGAGTGCGAAAAAGCCACTTTCCGCATGAGCTGAAAGAAAATTATAAAAAAGCCTTTATTTACTTTTCTGCAAGCAAATAAGAGCTAGTAGCAAAAAGCAAAAACCTAAAAATGTCTTTGAGAAAAAATATAAAGACAGTTTGGAAGAGTCGAGAGATTTTTATAATATGGGGTTAATATAATTCAGGGTTAATGGTCGTTAAAAAAAATAGTATATTCAACTCACATTTAACGGCTATTAAGGGCCGAGCATGAGAACATGACACGAGCCGTAGGCGAATGGCATAATGAATGGTCGTTGCATAGTATACTATTAAGCAGCACATCTATATATATAAAACAAAGTCCCAGATAAACCCACACCAGATGCGAAACCTCCCACCTAACGCATGAAACAAGAATTCGTTTAAAGCTCCGCCTCCTTGGGATGGCCAGCCATCCCAAGAAATAGTCAGGGCAAACTCTAGTGTGATTCTAAACGCGAGCCACGCTAGTCGTTTGGTTTAGTCCGAGAGCGTTACGAAAAATAATTCATCTTTATTTTATTTTTGTTAAAAATGCCTGGTTATAAGTGCCTTTATTTGAATTGTTCTACTAGAAGCGGTGGCGTAAAATCATTATTTAAATTACCCCGCGATCCTGAAAGGTATGTATAAATGTTGTTTAATGCACATTCCAGCACACTTATTTCCAAAATTATTGCATATTCTAAAATCGAATGAGCACGAAATTCGATTAAATCTCAAAACTGGCAAATACCATGTTATAGTTAAATCTTTTTTAAATCCAACTAATGTTATACAGTGTCCGCCAGAATGATGGCCACATATGGAAAAAAAAATATTATTATGATATCGGAACTTTTGTTTTAACCAATCAATTCTGCATGTCTGACAATCTAAAAATGCATTTTAACATTGAAAATGTTTCTGTTTTCCTAGTATAGGGCCTAAAATCGTGAAAAGGTGCATGCTACATTTGCCACATTCATGACGTCATACGCGTGAGAGATCGTGTTAGTTTGTTTATTTAAACCTAAATTTGATTATAACGTATCGGAATCGGATCAAATGACTAAAATAAATTGGAACTAACTGAAACTAACCGAAAGTTTATTGAACGACTAACCAAAAGCACCAAAACGGGCTAAAACGTATCGGAACAGGTTACAAAAATTGAAGTAAGTTAAAACTAATCAAAACGAACCGAATTTTGGCGACTAACCAAAACTAACCGAAAACATTAAATTGTATTATAACGTGTCGGAACCGGTTCAAATAACTAAAATAAATTGGAACTAACTGAAACTAACCGAAAGTTGATTGGACTACTAACCAAAACTAACCATAAGCGCCAAAACGGGCTAAAACCTATCGGTACAGGTTACAAAAATTAAAGTTTAAAATTAACCAAAACGAACCGAAATTTGGCGACTAACAAAAATAAACCACAAACATTAAATTTGATTATAACGTATCGGAACCGGTTCAAGTGACTAAAATAATTTGGAACTAACTGAAAGTAACCTAAAGTTGATTGAATGACTGACCAAAACTAACCGAAGGTAACTAAAAGCACCAAAACGGGCTAAAACTTATTAGAACAGATTACAAATGTTAAGTTAAAACTAACCAAAATTAACCGAATTTTGGCGACTAACCAAACATATTAAAATTGCTTATAACGTACCGGAACCGGTTCAAATGAGTAAAATATATTAAAATTAACTGAACTTTACCGAAAGTTGATTGAACGACTAACTAACAAAAAGTAATTAAAAGCACCAAAACGGGTGGGAATTAGATTAAAAATATTGAAGTAAGTTCAAACTAACCCAAATTAACCCAATTTTGGTGACTAACCAAAACTAACAAAAAAAACATTAAAAATGCTTTTAACGTCTCGGTACCGGTTCAAATGACTAAAATAAATTGGAACTAACTGAATTTTACCTAAAGTTGATTGAACGACTAACCAAAAGTAAGTAAAAGCATCAAATCGGGCTAAAACGTATCGAAATAGATTAAAAATATTAAAACTAACCCAAATTAACCGAATTTTGGTGACTAACCAAAAATAACTAAAAACACTAAAATTGTTTATAACGTACCGGAAACTAATTAAAATAAATTAATACTAACTGAAATTAACTGACAGTTGATTGAACGACTAATATTAAGGTAAGTTGAAACTAACTGTAATTAACCGAATTTTGGCGACTAACTAAAATTAACCAAAACATTAAAATTGGTTATGACGAATCGGATCCGGTTCAAATGACTGAAAAAAATTAAAACTAACCGAAAACTGATTGAATGAATAACCAAAACTAATCAAAAGTAACCATAAACACCAAAATGGGCTAAAACCTATCGGAACTGATTAAAGGGATTAAAATAAGTAACTAACCCAAATTAACCGAATTTTGGCGACTAACTAAAATTAACCAAAAACGTTTAAATTGGTTATAACGTATCGGAACCTGTTCAACTGACTAAAATAAATTGAAACTGGCTGAAAGTAACCGAATGTTGATTGAATGACTAACCAAAACCAACCAAAAGTAACTAAAAGCACCAAAACGGGCTAAAACGTGTCGAAATAGATTAAAACTATGGCACTGGTTCAAATGACTAAAATAAATTAAAACTAACTGAAAAATAGCCCTTTCTGGTGCTTTTGTTTACTTTTGGTTAGTTTTGGTTAGACGTTTAACCAACTTTCGGTTAATTTCAATTAGTTCCAATTTATTTTCGTCATATGAACCGGTTGCGATACGTTATAACCAGTTTAAATGTTTTTGGTCAATTTAACTTAGTCGCCAGACTTCGGTTAAATTTAACTAATATTTTTAATCTGTGCCGATACGTTTTAGGCCTTTTTGGTGCTTTTGGATACTTTTGCTTAGTTTTGGTTAGTCGTTCAATCAAGTCTCGGTTGATTTCAGTTAGTTTTAAATTATTTTAGTCATTTGAACCAGTTCCGATACGTTATAACCAATTTTAATGTTTTTGGTTAGTTTAGGTTAGTCGCCAATATTCGGTTAATTTGGATTAGTTTTAACTTACTTTAATATTTTGAATCTGTTCCGGTACATTTTAGCCCGTTTTGGTGCTTTTATTTGCTTTTGGTTAGTTATTTAATCAACTTTCGGTTACTTTTAGCTAGTTCCAATTTATATTAGTCGTTTGAATCCGTTCCGATATGTTTTAATCAAATTTAATGTTTTTGGTTAGTTTTGGTTAGTAGTTAAAATTTGGCTCGTTCTGGTTAGTTTTAACTTATTTTAATGTTTGTAACCTGTTCCGATACGTTTTAGCCCGTTTTGGTTACTTTTGGCTAGATTTGGTTAGTCGTTCAATCAACTTTCGGTTAGTTTCAGTTAGTTCCAATTTATTTTAGTTATTTGAACGGATTCCGATACCTTATGAACAAATTTAAGTTTAAATAAACAAACTAACACGATCTCTCACGCGTATGACGTCATGTGGCAAATGTAGCATGTACTTTTTCACTATTTGAGGCCCTATATTAGGATAACAGAAACATTTTCAATGTTAAAATAACCTTAAATCGGCATACATTAAAGCGTATTAAGGGAATTTCTGTAAAAGTCAGTGCAGCTATAATAACACAAGATCTCCATGACCGTCTGTTGGGAAAAAAGGAAGTGAATGGCTATTGCAATTTTTTATTTTTCCTGAACCATTCCACCAACAAAACACGTTATCCTTTAATTGGTGCAGACCAACTATTTTAATTTTGAAGAACAATTCTATAATAATTATATCCAGATTATTTGGTGCAGGTCGCGTATAACCACCACGTCAAGGTTAAAGTTGGCTGGCGAGGAATTTGCCAATCTTTTGCATCTGGTGTGGGTTTATCTGGGACAAAGTCGTGTTAGTTACACCACTTATAACTCAAGAACGGCTGAACCGATTTTTATCATCTTTGGTTTGTTGCATTTGTCTCCGCCCCGAATAGCAGAATAACTATTAAAATATCAGAAAAATTCTCGGATAAAAAATTATACACAAAATTAGTTATAAATTAGGCTTGGAACTCTGTCATCTTCGGCAATTGACAGCTCATGTCACGCACGATTATAGTTTTTTAGTAATATTTGATGTCCACTGCAAATCAGTGACATACTACACATTATAGGATAGAAATTCAACGGAAAATAGTGGGAAAGAAGCATATTCAAATCTAGAAAGATATTGAAATACATAGAAAATACTCGAATAGAAAAATATAAAAATTATACCAATCGATTTGACAACAACTGTCAAATCGATTGGTATCAATCATTCCAGATTATTCGGTAGGTCAGTCATCAGTACAGTGTTGCTTAAATATCGATAGTAAAGCAACAACATTGAGTATTGCAATTCGGTGAAGTCCATCAAATACATCTGCAAATATGTTACGAAAGGCAGCGATATGGCGGTTTTTGGCTTCCAAACCTCCAATACCAACGATGAAATTACGCGCTATCAAGTTGGTCGATATGTGAATTGCAATTAGGCGATTTGGCGTATATTCTCATTCCCCATTCACGAACGTCATCCCAGTATTGTACATTTGGCGGTGCATCTGGAGAATGGCCAACGAGTATATTTCACCGCGTCGAATGTTGCTCAACGTGCAATTCCAGCGACAACATTGACCAGTTTTTTTGAGATTTGCCAAAGCGATCCGTTTGCACGAATGTCGCTTTACTCGGAGATGCCACGTTATTACACTTGGAACCCTTCATCGAAGAAATTTCAACGGTTCCAGGCCATCCGGATGCGCGTTCTACTGATGCTCTTGGTCGTATTTACACAGTTCATCCGAAGAATGATGAATGCTTCTATTTGCGGTTGTTGCTGGTGAATCTTCGTGGGCCAACATCATTTCAATCATTACGAACTGTTAACGGTATAGTGTGCCCAACATTTCGTGCTGCATGTCAAGAGCTAAATTGGGACATGACAATCGCTGAAGCGTTTATCTCTGCAACTTCAAGTCAGATACGCACATTATTTGCAATCATCATTTCGACATGCTTCCCATCGAATCCACGTGACCTATGGAACAAATACAAGGATAACATGTCAGAAGACATTTTACATCGAATTCGTGTCAGTTCAAGAAGTCCCGATCTTGAGGTGAATCAGGAGATGCATAACCAGGCTTTGCTCTTGATCGAAGGCATGTGTTACCTCATGTGCGGCAGTTTGTTAGTCAGGTTAGGAATGCCAGCACTAGATCGTGGAATGAATAACGCATTTATTGGAGAATTGGAACGTGAACATAAATATGATCGACATGAATTATTATACCAGTCAGTTCAAACGAATGTACCCCTGTTGAACCCCCAACAGAAGGAAGTCTATAATACATTAATGAAGGCAATTGATGATGGAAATGGCGGCTTATTTTTTTTGGATGCCCCCAGTGGAACTGGGAAGACATTCCTCATGTCATTGATTTTGGCCACTATATTCGTGCGAGATCTGACATTACGGTAGCAGTTGCTTCTTCTGGAATAGCGGACACATTGTTAGAAGGATGCCGTACACTCCGTAATGCCCAAAGTTTTAGTAGAGCATCTAAAATCATCATCTGGGACGAATGCACAATGGCGTACAATCGCGCATTGGAAGCACTTGACTGAACATTGAAAGTTGTGCGCAATGATTCGAGATGTTTTGGAGGCGCAATGATTTTTTTGTCTGGCGATTTCCGCCAAACACTGCCAGTCAGTCCAAGATCGACTTCTGATGACGAAATAAATGCTTGCCTCAAATCATCAAATCTGTGGCGATATGTGAAGAAACTTCAGCTGGCGGCAAACATTCAGCATTGCGGAACGTTTTGTCTTGCATTCGCCATGACGATTAACAAATCAGAAGGCCAAGCCTTGAGTGTTTGTGGTCTGAATGTGGAAAATGCATGTTTTTCTCATAGTCAATTGTACGTGGCATGTTCACGTGGCGGCAAACCATCCGATTTATTTGTTCTTGCGCCTGAGAATAAAACGAAAAATATCTAATATCACAATGTGCTTCAGTGAAGAGAATCAATCCGAGTCAACCAATGCAGCAATATACATAGCTGCAATAAAGCAAATGTCTTGCTGGCATGCCATTGAAATACTTGATTTTTGTACTTTTTTGAATCTTTGTTTTCTTTAAATATATTATCCAAATAAACTAATAATAAATGCGCATGATAATAAAACGAAAAATGTCGTATATCACAATGTGCTTCAGTAAAGAGAATCAACCCGAGTAAACCCATGCAGCAGTATACATAGCTGCAATAAAGCAAATGTCTTGCTGACACGCCATTGAAATACTTGCTTTTCGAACTTTTATTGAATTTTTGGTTTCTTTAAATATATTACCCTAATAAACCACTGAACATAATAAATGTTTTGTATTGATTTTTTTACGTTAATAAAATAATAAATTAAGTATAGCTAAAAGTTAACACGACGTTCATTGGCTCTTAGGCGGTACGAAGTTCGCCGGGTCAGCTAGTATTTAAATAAAACTTATTTGCTGAATAGTTTCAAATCCGAAGACGGAACCTACAAGACACCAAAATTACACAATTTTATCCCGATTTAAACGTTTTTGTGGCACATAGGATTTTCCAGATCTCAATAATGGTTAAAGAAATATTAAATAGTCTCACTGCTAGCCTAAAAATAATTTAGTTTTCATTATCTTTGGGACAAATAAAAATAACTGAAACATACACATTTTATTTAAAAACATATAAATATTGTAATCTACTAAAATGCATAAGCTACTAAAGATATATCACCCTGTCGTAAGTTTGAACTTGGAGATTGTTATATAAACATTAAAGGTAAACTGTAAACAACGCGAGCAATCAACGAATGCGGCTGTCAACCTTAAGCATGCCATGATCATCACTTTTTTAATATAAATACGCCAACGAACCTTCAGTTCGGCAGCCTTTAGTCTCCCCTCCAGCTCTCAGGTTAGTCATTTGACGACTGCCTTTGTGTTCTATCCACTCTTAAAGATAGCTATACAGCTGCTTTAGGTTCTAGTCCATTCCCTCCAAACTTGGTACCGGTTAGTCACTTGACGACCGATAAGACCAGGGGTTTCACAACCTCCATAGTAAAGTCAATACAAGAAGTTTGTCAGAGTTCTGAGAAAGACAACTGTCTAAATAGTCAGTTCAAAAGTTTAGTGAAATCTTTCAGTGCTCTTAAATAAAACCCAACTCTTAAGAAAAACTATAATTTATAAACAAAGACTCATAATAGTAATCAGGTATAATAGAATCTCATTTTTTTCTGACCAATAATCATTGTTAAAGTGTTATCGTTAATACATTGTTATTGTTATAAACTAAACGTGCTTACTTTAGCATCCCTTCTTACTCCACGTAACTCAGTCCTGGTCTACCTCAGTGTTACCCCCCGGCACGCTGAACAAGGCGTGTCCTCACGAATAGAACATACAGTGGTAGAGTAAAGGAAACATTGAGACCCCTTCATTGTACTAATCGCGACGCGGCTCTTCTCTGAGAAGTTATTTTTTAAGAAACGCGCTACACCCTAAAGTATTCGTGACAATATGATTGTTTCTCATGTGGTTGCTGACTACATTCTAAAAGTAGCCTAATCACTATTATTTTCTTCTGTTAAATACTAATTAATGATATATTTTCATTTCATTATAAACACTACTTACTCTGACAAAAGCCAGCTAAATAAACTGATTTATCTAGAAAAAAGAATTAAATTTATAGTATTTTCTAGTAATTTTGGAACAAAATTTTATTTAGCCCAGATAAATCAAATTGTCTGTAACTGGTTCATTTATATTTGCTAAACTAGTAAATTGCGTAAGTTTTATTAAGCTATTGTATAAATTTAATAAACAATCAGACCTACTAAAGAATATATATTTTATTTTTTTAAAACCCGTTTTTGGTATATAACATACAAACACATTTTTTATTAAATGCCTGATAATATAGGATCCCCGCCACTATACTACTGTGTTTCATTTACTGTATTTGGTGTCGTCGACCTTCAATGCTCTCATTCTACTGATGCTCTAATTTACTACGCACACATTATAAATATTTTGCATTTAGGACAATAACAGGCATAAATATTGCATTTTTAGCAGGTTCACCCAAGTTTAAGATAATTACAATCTCCAATACATCTAAACTAAAACTTGTAGTCCAGTTTTTATATTTTATATGTCCTGCATGAGCCAATGGAGTTTTTCTCATTGAAGCTTCGATCTTTGCGACCAGATTTTTTGGTATGAAATATTCAAAAAAGATCTTGCATCGATTAAATAGAGCATTTCACAACTAACTTGCAAAATTCAAAAACTTGAATGTTCTCCCAAATTGGCAGATATATTTTTTATTTCAAGATTCGAAAGTAAAAAAGTTCCATATAACGTTTTAAATATTTTAGCCTCACAGCTCGATAGTATGTTCGTTTGGAGCTATTGAAACTGCTTTTGATTTCCTTTAATACTTAGGTCACTTTTATGCAAGATAATTTTTAAAAAATGTCGTTAACAAATTCCTTGTTTTTTTCAGAAACTTGCTATTGTATTTTGTTTTGTTCAGGCGGGCCTTGGTTCTTTTCACGAAAATTGTGTATTTCTATTTTTGAGACTGTGTGCCTGGTCATCGGAAATATAGAAGTAGTAGCAAGAAGCCGTGCATAGTTGACGCATGCTCTTTTTCTAAATGTTTAATTCCAAAAAATCTGTTCACGAAGATTCAGGCTTCATTACAAAAACCGCATTCAGTTTCTTTAGCTAGCTATGGAAATATTTCCAGGGTCCAAAAAATTAATAAACAAATTAATCCTTCACTTTTAGAGCTCGTCGTGTGGATCTTCCTTGCCTGACCAAAAATATTTTATCATTTCCTGATAATGCTGAGTAAGTATATTTTGGAATTTATTATAAATAAATGTGAAAAATAATTTATTTAAATTATTAACTAATGTTACTTATATTGGAAAGGGTAATGGACGTGAGACAACTTTCGTGAAGTCAAATGATCCGCAAAAAAATCGAAGTGCTTGTATGGATGAAGAACCATGCTGGTAAGAATAAAACAGAAATTATATCATATATCACTTTATACATTATGGATCAAAAGCCTCCACCCCTCCGCTCTCCTAAATTTAGACATGTCCTAGAAAACAGCAAGATTTAGCTTGAATATATGAGACATAAGATATTATTTTTTATTATATTAATAATAATATTAGTTATAATAATAATAATAATAATAAAAATAAGAATAATATTCAAATATTTTTTCAGCTCCAGGAACATAGAGGTGCTTAGTGTAGGAAATGAACTCTCTGAGGAATCCCCTAAATTACCACAAAAAAGAAAAGTGTAAGTTTTCTTAAGATTTTGTAAAAAAATATAAGTCTGAAACCCTGACAATAAAATTATCGATTTAAAGTCGTTGATATCTCTGTAATTTTTAGATATACGAAAAAAACTTTTGAATACAAAAGTTTTCGATACCAAATAGACCTATTTTTTCTATGAAGTATATCTGCAAAATTACATATTTTACATGGAATTTTTATCACCCATTTTTTTTGCAGAGAGGTGACTAGCGACGGATGTGGAATAGTGTATCTGCAGCAGTTTATTGATTCCATGAAAAACCTTTCGAATCATTCGCCTTTATTTGGATGCAGTCTTGCAAACATGCGTATTGTGAATGAATTGAAAAAAGGTTTTGAGTCGAAACTCACATTTGAGTGTGATATGTGCAACTTTACAAAAACAATTTCTACTTGTCCCGAACAACCTGAAAAAGTTGACATAAACACTTCTACCGTTACAGCTGTAATGAATACAGGTGGGGGCTATACACAATTGAGAAACATTACCGGAGCTATGGACATTCCATCTTTAAGTTTTAAGTTGTACAAGAAAGTGCATACACAAATCTGTAATGCCTGGGAAGAAATCGCTTGGAGGTCTATGAAAGAGGCCGTTGAAGAAGAGGCAAGGGTGGCTTTAGAATATAACAGTGTTGACATCAATGGAACACCGATGATTACAGTAGTCTGTGATGGAAGCTGGGCAAAACGATCCTACAGAGGTGGTGGAAATTATATTTTTCTCTCTGGCGTTGCTGCGATTGTTGGGGTAAAATCTGGTAAAATTTTATATTTGGGAGTAAAAAATAAATATTGTTGTGTTTGCCAAAAAGCTGAAAACAAAGTTGGACAAGCTGCTAAACATACCTGCTACAAAAACTGGAACTCATCTTCCACGGCTATGGAAGCGAGCATACTTGCAGAAGGATGTTGCTCAAGTATGGAAATGTATAACTTTATTTACAATAAAATGATAACAGATGGAGATAGTAGCTGCTACAAGAAGATTCTAGATAGTAGGCCTAATGAAACATGTGTGGTTCAAAACATAGAATGTACTAATCATTTGCTCAGGAATTATAGCAGCAAATTACGGGAGCTTTCTAAAGTAAAAGGCGTTTCTGGGGCTTTGAGAAATATTATTTCAAACAACATTTTGCGATGCAGAACAGCTGTGGCAAAAGCAGTTCAATACCAGAAAAAGAAGGCCTCAGTGAGGAGAAAAAAATTAGAAATCTAAGGACACATATAATTAACGGTATAAGCCACATATTTGGGGAGCATAAAGGCTGTTCCGAATTGAAATATTTTTGTCAAAAGATAGAAGCTGATAAAAACAATTATATGTCGGATTTTCGAACATTTGCCATTGAGGAAAAACTAATGGAAGCCGTGCGCTATTTAGCAGGACATTCCAGAAGCTTGCTGGAAAACGTTAACACTAACATTGTGGAACAATTCAATGCTAACATTGCACAAAAAGTTGGAGGTAAACGAGTAAATTATACTCTTAGAAGATGTTATCAAGGACGCTGTTTTTCTGCGGTGGTTTCAAAAAATACGAAAAGACCGCTTTATAATATATTCAAGCACTTGAGTGGGGAACACAGTCCTGGAAAACATGTGAAGAGAAATGAGCAATTAAAATTAAATAGGCAAAAGAAACAATCTCAGTCCAGGAGGAAACTACTATTTTCTGCTAGCAAGTCAAGTGAACCAGATGCTAATTATGGAGAAAATTGTCAAAAGCCAGATCTGGATCAACAAGCGTTTGAAGATTTAAAAACGGAATTATTAAAAAAGTTGAATAAATCCGAAGCTGAGTATAGACAAATAGAAATTAGTACTCGTCTTCAAGCGGATTCTGCTGAATGGAGGCAGTATAGAAAAATAATGTTAGCATCTTCCTTATTTGGGAAAATTTGTAAAATGCGTCCAACAACAAGTTGTGCATCTACCATTAAAGATATCTTGTATAAAGATTTTTTTTCTAAAGCTATTGCCTGGGAAAAAATAATGAAGACAGGGCAAAAAGATCGTTGGAATCAAGATTTGGTTTCAATATTTCTGGTTCTGGTCTTGTGATAAACCAAAACTGGCCATTTCTTGGTGCTTCTCCTGATGGTATCGAGGAAAATTCGGGATTCCTAGTTGAAATCAAATGTCCCTTTTCAGCAAGAAACCTGATCATTAATGAGCCTATTTAAAAAAAAATAATACAATATTTGGAAGTAGACGGTGAAAATTACAAATTGAAAAAAATCACAATTATTATTATCAGGTTCAGGGCCAGTTAAATATAGCCCTCAAAGAAAAATGTTATTTTTCGGTATGGACTCTTAGAGAAATTATTTATTTAGAAGTTCCAATTGACAAAGAGTTTTTCGAAAAATCAATGTTACCAAAGCTTGAAAAAATTTATTTCAATTATCTCTTGCCTCAAATAATTGATCCAAGACACACAAGAGGCATGAAAATAAGAGATCCAACTTATATTATTGAGGCTCAAAAAATTAAAGATACAAAATCCTACACCCCTGAATGAGCCCCTGAATGATAACTATGTTGTTTTAAAAAAGTACGTTTCAATTATAATGTAAGCTAATTATATAAAGTAAAGTTCTTCTATTCTTAGTTGGAAGGGCCAAATTGAAATTTTTGTAGTTCATATCATATGACAAACTTTATTATTGGCTTCTCAGAAAAATGTATTCGTGATAAAAGTCTCTGCATAAAATACACAACTTAGTAGTACAGTGTGTCCCCGGATCGACGCATGAATAGGTGAAAAAGACTGAAAATGTTCAGTTAAAATTTCGTCTTCTGGGGTTCAGCCCTGCTTGTAGAGAATCTAATTTTTGCCATGACTTTAGTTTCAAAAATCGAGTATGCCTTGGAAATTTACAGAATGGTTATTTCTCCCACTAATAAACTGCTTTTTCTGTAGGAGATACGACAACATGTTATTAAGAAAAGTTGTTCAGAAAGGAAAATTGAGTAAGAATACAAAATTTCAAATTTTTATATTTTGCCTTATTTCTTCTTTCTTTTTTAATAAAGTACAGGTAACTTCCATGTTAAACATATTGAAAATTTTCGTTAAGAAAAGTTGTTCAGAATGATATATTATCGAAGTATGCAAAATTTCAAGATCAGTTTATTTTCATTAGGTAAAAAAAAGAAGAATAAGACAAAATATCGAAGTAGACACAGCCTTTGAAATGTTGTACTCTTATTCAATTTTCCTTTCTGAACAACTTTCCCTAATAGCATTCTGTCGTACCTCCAACAGAAAAAATACTTTACTAGTGGGAAAAATAAGCTTTTTGTACGTTTACAAAACATGGATCTGCATATTTCGAAACTGAAATTATGGCAAAAATTAGTTTCTATCCAATCAGAGCTGCACCCCAGAAGTTTAAATTTCAACTCAAACATTTTCACATCTTCACCTATTAATGCGTCGATCCGGGGACGCACTGTATATGATGCGCAAAAAAGATGTGTTTTTTTAAAGTAAAAAATTATCGGATATAAAATCTTTGAAACAGCGAATTTAAAAACCATCATAATGCAAGCAAAAATCCTACAACTTTTTTTCAAATGAGGTACAGCTTTTTAATAAACTGGTGTCAAAAATTGGTACTTAATTTTTTTTTTCATTGTTTGCCATCAGTTTATTAAACAACTGTCCTTCGTACGTAAAAACTTATTAAACCTTTTTTGTTTGTTTTTGATCCATATAATTTTTTTTCCTAAGACGAATAATTTTTTCTGAGAAACCAAAAACAAAAAGGTTTCCCATATTTTACAAACTTTTTGGAGGGCACTGTATAAGCTCACCAAATAACAAAGGGAAACACAAATTTGGAGTAAATTTTTTTCCAAATATAAGGATTTTTTTAATGTATTTGTGTTTTATTGATATTATAGACTGAAATTAAATATTCCCACCTGCATTTTCTAGTGAAAATACTATTTTTTTGCAATTAATTAATAGGTTTGACTTATCACCTAAAAATATCCAGAAAATTAAATTATTATTGTTAAACCCCATCTTTATGAAATAGAATTTCTTTTTTACTCTTGGTAAGCTTTTAATTTTTGTTTCCCCAAGGTATTGACATAAGAAAATGTATATTTTCCCAAGATTAAAAAGAAGGAATACTAAAACACCCGTTTTCGCGTTTTTTTAATACGGAAAAAATTGCAAAAAACAAGATATAATTTTCCTTGTTTTTGTGGTATAGTTTTAACATAAACAAACACATTAAAAAATATGCAAAAGTAAAAATGTTTACCTTTCGTATTCTCTACACTAGTATACAAAACAAATTGTGGTTAAGTCGTTTTTCCCTTACTTTGGCTAGTCATTAACCCAGAATAGGTGTATTCTTCTCATAAATTTGGAATCATATTTTCCAGAAAAAGCTACTGCTATACAAAAAGAGTTTAATTTGCTCTTTCTCATAGGAACCTTACTTTTAAAAACTTTCAAACATAACCTTCAAAAACACGTGTTTTTGGGTTTTTCGAGAGGAAGTTTAGTTTCCGTTGAAAAAAATGTCAAAAATTAATACGTTTTTCTTCTTTTTATTTTACTTTCTTATTCAGTTTTTCTGATACGCTCCAGGAAAAATCTGACGTCACTTCGGAAATCCCCAACCGCGAAAACGCCCATATCATAAATGAAATTGCTCCCCTTTTTTCGTTTTTTTTTCTTACCCAGGAAAAATTTGAGGTCATATATGAAGTCCCCGTTCCCGAAAACCCCCTTATACCGAATTTGAACTCTCCACGGCATATCATTTAAAAGTTACAATTTTTAAGGGAGGTGGGGGGATCGAAGTTATAAATTTGCTTTTTGGGATCATGGCAACCCGTACCATCCACCTATCGAATATGAACACGATCGAAAAAAAGTATTTTTTTTCCCCAAGAAGGAAACATAGGCGTCTCCCTTTAAAAAAATACCGAAGCAAATTTTTTCATATTATAGAAAACGAATTATTACCGATTTTATGGAATCAAATCGCAGGCTTCCTCAATTTAGGGCCACAGAGCTTGTTCTACAAAAATTTATGTCACTTTTGAAATCAAAACTCCCACATATAGCAAGTTTCAAAAAAAAATTCTCCAAATTTGCCCAGCTCACGTTCTCTGTTCATGATTGATCCAAATTTATAACGATACACAAAGGGAATATTTAAAACAATTAGCAACTCTTATATATTTAAAATCATACATTCTTCCCATTCCAACAAGATTTCTATACTTTATAACCGGCGGCCCACTCGGTTTATAATTGAATCGCTATATGCAGAAACCGCACATGTCCATTTTTGGACCAAACGGGGTTATGCCAAAAAATAACTCTACGTAGGTAATAACATCGCACTATATATAAACAGCACATGTCCAGGTCATACCTTAGTTTTAAACGATGAGTAGTTTAAAGCATATTCTGCAGAAACGACACAAGTCCCGGACATGTGCGGTTTCTGCTGAACAAGAGATTTCTGCATTTCGCGCAATCGGTTCGACTGGGTGGAAGTGTGGTAAGGTGTGACGGTTTTAGAAGGTAAACATAGCATAAGTTAGTGGTTTGTAGTTTAGCAAAGTGTTTAAATAATAGTAGTGTGAGATGGAGCCAGATAAAGATGAAAATAATACTTCCTAGGGAAAGAGGAATGCGGATCCTACAAGTTATCAACGAAATGTTATCAAAAAGTCCCGTGTAAAGAGAGAACCTTTCAAAAACTACAACGGAGATAATATTCCTGGTAGAGTATTGGGCCCCCCTTGCAGGGTATTTTATATATTCTTTTTTAGTGTTTGGTGTATTAAATCGAGTTTTCCTCTAGTTGCAGAGAAAAATGTTTTGAATAATTCACCAACCAGGAGCTGCAAGCAAATTTAAGTCGCTTTTATTCTCTGGATAGTAAAGACCATCAGGATATTTTTCTACAAGGGCTAATACAGATTTCTAATGTGTATAGGCGCCGCGCGAGAGTCCAAGTTGGAAATAAACCAAAATCCAATACCTTTAAATACTTCGCCTTGAAAGGGTCAGCCAAAATTGAGATTTGTTTGAAGGCGTTTTCCTCAATTTACAGTGTAACTTTAAGTCGAGTTAGAAGAATAAAAAATCTTGCTGTGGAAAATCGCCAAAAGACTTGCGTGGTCTAAATACCAGTGGTAATAAGTTTGGTGAAGATGTTCAACTTGGAGTTTATAGATGGGCTATTAGACACACATTTAAACTTCCACACCCAGGAAAAACTTCACCAGTTTTACCATCTGAAGTTGCATATCCATTTGGCAAAGTTTTTATAAAAGCAAAAAAACTTCAGGATATAAGAAAATGTATGGCATTCGTAGAAGCGGAATATCAAGAATTTTGTAATTCAATACTTCTTTGGCCTGTTATTGCTAATAATTAAATGCAAGATATGTTTTCATTAGTTTGAAATAAACAGTCACGTTTATATTGGAAAAGTTTATTAATTTTCCCCTTGGCTATGCAGAAAGCTCACATGTCCTTTTTTTAAAAAAATCGTAGAATCAATAATTCTTATTTACTAACCAAACTTAATATGTTGTCCTGTTACAGATACCCTTAATTAATTTTTGTAACTATTAAACCAAATATAAATAATTTTTTAAAAGTAATAAAATGTTTTTTCCATTTTCCCAAAATTTGGTGTTTTGGACATGTGCTGTTTCTGCATATGGCGATTCAATTGTTGTTGATGCTCATATATATCTCTCAAAATATCATAATAATAATAACGGTAAATATGTACAGGGTATCCGGTTATAAATGTAACCCCCCTTTAACTTCTTTATTTACCCTCATATAAAAAAATGTTAATTACAAAAGTTGTAAGGATCTTTATATAGTTTTCTGCGGTGTTACTAGAAAAACAATTGAACATCGAAATTCTACTGTGCAGATTAAATGTTTTTTTAAATGGGATACCCTGTATATTCCTCCGGATATCGGTAGAGCTTTTTAAGACAAGTTCAGTAATATAAGGTTTGTTGGGTCTAGCTATAATAGTTACCACGTAAATTGCAAGAATGTCGGGTATCTGAAGCCCTCTCCTAAATTCTTTATTTGGTGACCTAGAAAAAAATGTCGTATACAGGGTGTCCCATTAAAAAATACATTAATTTAATCTGTACAGTAGAGTTTCGATGTTCAATTGTTTTTTCTAGTAACACCGCAGAAAACTGTATGAAAATCCTTACAACTTTTGTATTTAACATTTCTTTTATACGAGGGCAAATAAAAAAGTTAAAGGGGGATTACATTTATAACCGGATACCCTGTACCTAAATATGTCCACTGTGAAATCGGAGTAGTGGCAGCGCGCTAGTCTCCACCTCACGCCGCGCGCCGTAACGCCCGTGTACCCGACCCACCGATCTATATAGTAGAGTGCTACTTATAACTTATCTTGACTTCTGTGGGCACCTCGGGGTTACAACCTGAAATTTTCACAGAATGAAGGCTTTATTATATTAATTCAAAATCC
>MU182652.1:223750-236710 GCA_016904865.1 Pissodes strobi | reverse complement strand
CCTCTAATGGGATTTTTTATACATGAGGGAAATATTCGTGATAATCACCTGTTTTCTTATAACATTTAAAAATAAAGGATGCATTTATGACAAATCCATTTTTATTTCTGACATGAGCAGTAACGTAACGTATCCCACTACCAGTTTTTTTTTAATTACTGTATTTACTACCACCTTGCCGCATTCTTCTATCCTAAATATATACCGGTTTATATGTTCTCTTTTTTAGCCACTTGATATTCATTTTAAAATAAAATTCTCGTCAACCTGATCCGGGGCATTTCCAATCAATCCTTTCTTCCGTCCTCCTATCTGACAATAAAGTCCATTTTCTTAATTCCCATATATAAAGAACATTTTGAGATCGTAGTTTCTAGTGATTGTTCAATAAATTGCCGGTAAATAGTTTCTATAGTAATATATTCCTTTCGGGCATACAAATTTATTAATTACTTCCCTTAAACAATGCAGAGTATTCTTCGTAATTCGAGTTTTGCCTCAGGAAACGTTTCCAGACATATTCCTTCTAAATTCGAAATCCGTTTCTATATTTGGATGTTCTAGGCTGTATAATGTGTGTTGTGGAACTTTTAGGGCCTTGGACGCTTTTTAAATTGCCTATAATCGAGATCCCAAATTATTTTGAAAATAACTTACTACATTAAATATAAGTTTTTTGGATTCATCAGAATACCGCATTTTGAGAGTAGATGGTGTATTTTTGCATTATTTATTTTTTTTAAGACAGTGACACACAGACTAAAGAGGGATCCTAGGCACTCGACGAGCGGTGTGTGCGCGAAGATGTTGCTTGACACGGTTTTTAAATAGTTGTAAGTTATAATTAGGGGAAAACAGATGTCCTTCAACAGATACCTAGTTTACACTAGCCCGTCTAAAACGGTTTTATGAAATCCATATTTTCGAAAACGCATGTATAAACACTTCTTTAAACGTTTTGGGAGATATAATGCGCATTATCTCAAACCGTTTTACGAATGTGGATTAGCTTGCCGAAAAACGGTCTTCGGGACCGGGTAAACACCTAAACCGTTTTCATGATCAGTTCTGCCAACAATGTTACGTTTTCGTACCAATATTACCGAAATTACTAACACCAAATAGTATACCATAGGAAAGAATTAGTATAAAACTCCATATTTGTAGAACAAATCTCACATGAATTATTAAAATAATAAATCCACAAAACCTACAACTTGAGACTTTGGTTATAGGTTAATGAATGTTAATGTAATATTATTATTAAATTAAATTGGCAATGCTCTAATCAGATCTTTTAAATTCGATCTGAATAGCCGCAAATAAACACTCGTTCTTATGCGCATTTGTCATAAACCGGTTTGTATTAAAAACGAATTAAGAGTATGTGTAAACGTGGCAAGTAATGCAGGGCGCCAGACAAAGGAGTCCTTGTAAAGCGACGTTCTAGGTGTTTCCAGATGTAGAACAAACGGGTGCGCTCTTGCTGTCTGTCGCGACTGTCTGACAGACGTTGGTGGGGGCGGTATGATGCTTAGGTGCGGCACCCCAGATGTGTGAGCAATATTCTAAGCACGGTCTTATTGGCGCATTGTAGAGCAAGAGCAGCTGCTGCGGTGTATAGAGTTTTTTGTTGCGACATAGCGCACCAAGCTTCTGCGAGGCTGATTTTGCGATGTTAGCAACGTGGTCATGCCAGGATATATTGCTGTTGACCGAGACACCCATTAGTCCGACTGACGAGGATGAAGGAACGGTCGATCCTGACATAATGATATCAGGGCCCGCCGTATTGGCTTTCTGGCCAAACGCGACTGCTTGGCTTTTTGCTGCATTGAACTGAACCAAATTCCTGTCGCCCCAGGTTCGAACCTTCTCCAGATCTTGATTAATAATTGTTGTAATCTGATCCTGTCTGCGGTGATAAGGTTTTTCTGATCTAAATTGGGAGACAAGGGTACATCATCTGCAAAGCTGTGACCAGGATTATTGGTTTCGGTCAGCAGGTCATTAATATAGATAAGGAAGAGAGTTGGTGAAAGTATTGCGCCCTGATGCACTCCCGCATTAACGGTGAATGTGTCTTGAGATGTGAGCAATCCGTCAAGCCAAATTCTGTCAAATGCTTTCGAAATATCCAACGCAATCGCTCGAGATTCTCCGTAATTCTCAATTACCCTACGCCATATATGAGTGACGTAAGTCATTTTATCTCCTGTCGATCTCTGTTTGCGGAAGCCGTATTTGTTATCGCTAATAATTATTGTGTTAGTGTCGAAGTACTTGACTAGTTGCTGATTGACTACACGTTCCATGTCTTTGGAGTCTATTGGAAGCAATGCAATTGGGCGATAGTTTCCTTGCCTTTTTTGGAACAAGTTGTACTCGAGCGACTTTCCAAAAAGATGGGTAAATCCCTTTTCGGTAAGACAGAGGAATTAGTCTGGAAAAAATGGGTGCTAGTTTATTGGCGCAGTTCTTTAACCCGATGGCTCTGATGCCTTTTGCCTATCTAGCTCTTTGAAGATTTTACGAAATTCACAGTGGTGAAACTTAACCTCTGTCATGGTAGTGTTGATATTGGATATGGTGGGAAGAGCCTTGTCATGGGGGACGTTTAAGGTGAAAACATTTTCGATGAGCATGTTTGCTTTTTCCTTAGCTATGGCTCCGTGACGCCGCGTTCGTCCGCCAAAGATGGAAGAGACGTTTTTGAAAAATTATTACTTACTGCCTTTGCTACCGACCAGAAATCCCTGGAACCACTGGGGCATTGCAAACATTTATTCCCGGTTGTTTCATTGTGTTTGTTCTTAGTTTCGTCAATCACACGTTGGCATTCGTTTCTTGATTCGGTAAAATAACTGCGAATTTCAGCGGTCTGATTTTGCTGCCAGTACTTGCTGGCTTGTCGTTTCCTACCTACGGATTTTTCGTATCTTCTGTCGAACCAGGGCTTTCCGTTTGAGTATAACTTGATGGAATTTGGGATGTAGCATCCATTCCTGAGGCGATTACTTGCGTAATCTCTTCGCGACAGACTGACGGATCGTCAGTGCCAAAGCAGACGTCAAGAGTCAGAGTCAAGGAAAGCTCCAGTTAGAACTTTCTTAGATCCTTCCTGGCAATGAGTGAAAATAAATCCTTCTGTGGGAGTCAGTTCACAAGCCGATGTAATAAGTTTATGGTTGGAAGTACTTGATGGCGGACCAACTGTAATTGTGAGCTGGTCAGGATTTGTGGTTAGAAAAGATCCAGGAGGGTGGCAAATTTACCCCTCTCTGACATCCGAGTTGGTTCATCTACAAGTTGAGTAAGCCTGCAGCTGATGGCAAATGCTTCGGCTTTTCTATTTTCGTTGTCGGTCTTGTTGTGATGTTTGAGCCAGTTGGTGTCATGGGCATTGAAATCTCCCAGAACGCTTATTTCTTAATTGGGGTGGTCAACCTGTTTTGAATCAAAAGTGGTAGCTAGTGTTGCAAAAAAGCGTTGAGGGCTCTATCGCTCGGATGGTGATAGAAACAGCATATGAACTTGGTTGATCCCTTGGCAGTGAACTTGAGCCACATGACGTCAAGGTTGTTCGGTTCGAGTGTTTTCTCGCGGTGATATTAACACCCATCAAACTTTTAAACATGTAATTAGTTTTCGACGTTCATTTTTGTCGGTAATTTTGTGTTTCACCTGATTAATGATTGAACAACTACCCCTATCCTGGTTACGACTTACACACCCGATTTAGACATAAGTTCGGAATATGCCTTTTTGTCCAAAGCGACCTTTCATGTCACCGCGAGAAAACACTCGAACCGAACGACCTTGACGTCATGTGGCTCAAGTTCACCGCCAATGGATTAACCAAGTTTATATGCTGTCTCTATCGCGCTGTGAACGATAGAGCCTACCAAAGCTTTTTTACAACACTAACTACCACTTTTGACTCAATACTGGTCGTCGATCACCCCAATTCAGAAATAATCATTCTGGGAGATTTCAATGACTACAACACTAACTGGCTCAAACATCACAACAAGACCGACAACGAAGGTAGAGAAGCTGAAGCATGACTCAAATTGTAGACGAACCAACTCATTTCTCAGAGAAGAGCGGATTCGTCGCCCTCCTGGATCTTTTTCTAACCACCAATCCTGACAAGTACACAATTACACTTGGTCCGCCATTAGGTAGTTCCGACCACAAACTTATTACAACGGTTTATGAATTGCCACTTCTACAGAATGATCCACCATTGCCTCCCAAAATCTGGCATTACAATTCTGCAAACTGGGACGATCTAAGGGAGTTCTACCTAGATTTTCCTTGGGTCGACGTCTGCTTTGGCACTGATGACCCGTCAGTCTGCTGCGAAGAGATTACACAAGTAATCTCCTCAGGAATGGAAGCATAAATCCCAAATTCCATCCAGTTACCGTCAAAAGGAAGGCCCTGATTCGACAGAAGATGCGAAAGAGCTGTAGGTAGGAAACAGCAAGCATACAAGTACTGGCAGCAAAATATAGACCGCAGAAAATTGCAATTATTTTGTCGAAGCGAGAATCGAATGCAAACGTGTGATCGACGAAACTAAGCACAAACACAATAAAAGGATCAGGAAGAGACTTTTGCAATGCCCCAGTGGCTCCAGGAATTTTTAATCGGTAGCAAAGGCAGTAAGTAAGAACTTTACGTCTCTCCCACCTTTAACTGACGAACGAGGCAGCACGCCGACTACAGCCAAGGAAAAAGCAAACATGCTCGCCAAAATGTTTTCATCGCACTCTACCTTAGATGTCCCCCAAGGCAAGGCTCTCCCCACCATATCGCCAATAATCTCCAAAGCCATGGAACGTGTAGTCAATCGACAATCAGGGACTACTCAAGTACCTCGAGCTCAAAAGATTAATTAACGATAACCAATACGGCTTCTGCAAAAAAAAGATCGACAGGAGATATTGGCCTATGTCACTCATGTATGGAGTGGGCAATTGAGAACTTCGGAGAATCTCGAGCGATTGCGTTAGATATATCGAAGGCATTCAACAGAGTTTGGCATGACGGATTGCTCAACAAACTGTCATCCTTCGGACTGCTAGCGTCTTGAGCTGGCTTACTTACCACTTTTCTTCAAAACCGATATCCGTATCTGCACGTTGCAGTCGATGGACACATCTCAGACACATTCACCATTTATGCGGGAGTGCCTCATGCTGCAATACTTTCACCAATAATGCAGAAGCTTGGTGCACTATTTCGCTGCAAAAAACTGTATTTACCGCAGCAGCTGCTATTGCTCTACAAAGCGCAAATAAGAACGTGCTTAGAATATTGCTCCCACATCTGGAGTGCCGCACCTAAGCACACCTTAAGGCTGCTGGATTCCATTCAGTCAGAAGAGAGCTGTGCATCTCGTCGGCGACCCGGAGTTGACTCGGGATCTGGATAGTCTGGAACACCGTAGACATGTGGCCGAGATATCCTTATTTTACGGATATTTTTACTGCAGATGCTCCCAGAATTTGGCCCGTGGCAACAGCGCACCCATTCGTCATACAACTGGAAACATCTAGAACATCACTTTACAAGGACACCTTTGACTGGCGCACTGCATCACTGTGGAACTTACTTCCAGGGCATCTGGTTCCCCCTATGCTAGTTTACGCTTTCCTGTTTGACCAAAATTGACTTTGTTTAGCTGCTATTTGACCTTTACCTTTATTTAAAATTATTGAACTTCAACCAAGTGTAAAAAATCGATTTCGACTCAGACCGACCATACAGATAACCATGACACAGTGGTTATTACTTCTCCTAAAGTTATTACTTCTCCTAAAGTCATTGCTTCCACACCTCACATATCTCCCATAAAAGAAGACTAGCATTATGTGATAGTGTCCAAGATCCCACCTCCTTGTACAGCAAACCAGCTTGCACACTATGCCAAAGAGAAACTTGGAACTACTGACTTTATCCGATGCTTTCCAATGCTGAAGAATAAGGACTATTCACACTCCGATTTCAAGGTTGGTGTGCAGAAAAAAAAGGCAACTAAAGCAGCTTAAGGACATAAGTATGTGGCCCCCGGGTACTGAAATAGTCACTGCCAATTCATCTTTAACACCCTTAAAGGTATCGCCGCCTGCAGCATGTACTTTGTCCACTGGCTATCAACATTTTGTACCAGGCACTTTGGACGGCCGAAGCCTACCACCACGCTCTGACTCAACTTCTGTACATATACTTGGAGGGGTGAGATCTGTTGGGGTAGATCTCTTGCGCTAGAGCATTTGGAGGTTGTTGTGGAGAAAAGTGCGAAGGGGGATAGTGGGCTGGATATGGACCCGATTACTCCACCTATAATGCGGCTGTCACGAGATTCGGATGCGGCTAATGGACGTTATTTGCTGGCTAGGCTGAGGGACCCCTCCATATTAAAGGCTCTTCGGCTGTTCATTGCCTATCTCCATGACCAACCCTCCAGTGGGTGTTTTGAACGGCACATCAACACCAGCATCAAATTAGCCCTAGCCTCGGAGGGACTTCCTAGTGACGTGGACTCCTTGCGTAAGTTATATTATCACTTCCACGACGCCTACAGTATTGGTTCTGCTGAGGTTGAAACGGATCTCTCTGCCTTCAGGTCTTTCTTTTCATCGGAGAGACTTCAACACCTTCAGAAGGTTAGGGAAAGTCATAGCAATTATTTTGCTACTGGCTCTCCGATTAGACGGGGGAGTTTTTAGGTAGATTGACGCGAACAGAGGATCAAGCACCCTCTGAAAAATTGTATGATGGCAAGTTTAGTGTTTTTCTTATTAATATTCAGTCCTTAAGACACAAAACAGATGAATTATTTTTATTATTAGAAGAGCTTAATTTTCGAGAAATCATTGCCTTAACTGAACATTGGTTAAATGTTGATGAGCCTGTGTTTGTCAAAAATTATACAACAGTAACTAGATTTAAGAGAAGTAATTTATCTTTTAATAGAAGTAATTTATCTCATGGAGGTACTATGATAATGTCTACTAACAACGACTTTTCGGCAGTGACTAAGCTGCCTTTAAGAAGCAAATTAATTTTGTGTGGCGACCTTAATGTTGACTTTTCCAGTATGTGTGCTGCTCAAGAATCCTTTCGGTCCATTTTGGACTCTTTTGGTATAATCATGCATATTAACTCACCAACTAGAATAACTAAAACTAGTTTTAATACTATAGACTATGTCGTGTCATCTTTTGATCCAGAATTCGTAAACTGTGCTGTCCTTAACTCGGGTTTCTCTGATCATGAGGCAGTATTAACAGGTAACGTTGCTAAAGAATCATGGTCTATTGTGAATGACTTAAGGAATAAGAATTCTTCGTCTGGCACTATCGCTAATTCACCTGAGAACCTAAACAGTTACTTTGTAAATGTGGCTAAAGATTTAATGAACACCATAACTCCTTCCCATGATCCACTCTCATATCTCTATAATGCTAATGTGAATTTACACAGTTTCTTCTTTACGCCTGTAGCATTTGCTGAGCTTCGCAGCACAAATAAACACATTAAAAGCAAATCCTCATCTGGGACTGATGGGCTTATTCTGAAAATGTTCTCAAACCTGCCGGAATGCACATTAAACTATCTTACTACTTTAATAAACAAGTCATTCCAAAATGGGGTTTTTCCAAACTGTCTTAAGACGGCAATAATTATTCATTTGCATAAAGAAGGAGATACAGACCAAGCTTCGAACTATCGCCCAATAGCACTCCTTCCCACATTATCAAAGATCATTGAAAGATTGGTTAAAAAAAGGCTTCTATATTTTCTCTCTAAATATAAAATACTTACTACCCATCAATTTGAATTTTTAAGTATCAAATGCACAAATGATACTATGATTTCCCTCTTTAATTATGTATACTGCAACCTGAACGACCATTACTCTACACCAACAATTTACTGTGATTTATCTAAAACTTTCGAATGTGTAAATCATAATATCTTAATTAACCAATTGCAGTACTACGGATTCAGAGGAGTGCCTCTCGAATGGTTTAAGTCGTATCTTAACAACAGAAGTCAGCTTGTGACAGTTGATACGTCGATGTTTTCTTGAAGGCCAATTGATTGTGTAGTACCCCATTTTGTTTCTGCTGTTTATCAACGACATTGCTTGTCTGGACATTAGCCGTAAAGTCAGTCTCTTTGCGGATGATATTAGTTTCACTTGGAGCAACCCGGATATTACGGCGCTTCATAGAACTGCATCTAGTGACTTAATCAGCATTAAATCATGGTGCGATTCTAATCTCATGTGCCTCAACGTTTCTAAAACAAAAGTTTTGTCATATAAAAGTACGTTGCAATCTTTTATACTTAATAACACCACTATTGACGATTGACGTCGTTGAATCTGTGAAATTCTTGCAGCTTATTGTGAACAATCATTTGAAGTGGGACTTGCACATCGATGCCTTAGCAACAAAATTAAGTTCTGCCTGTTTTGCGCTAAGAACTGTTTCCAGGGAGCTTAAAGTGTTAACTGCTACAACAGTCTATTATGCCCTTTTTAGTCGCACCTCCGATACGCCCTTCCATTCTGGGGTAAGTGTTGTGCGACTCAATTTGAGCGTATTTTGAAACTACAAAAGAGAGCTGTTCGATATTTACTGGGAATAAACAGTAGAACTCACTGCCAGGATTTCTTTAAAAGATTTCTCTCTTTTCTTCCTTATTCATATTTGAATCCGTTTGCTTAATCCGCAAGCACGTATCTGCCATTCCAGATAGGCCATCTCACAACTATCCACTTAGGAATACTGAGCATGATCTTTATCTGCCAACCCCACGCTCAGTTAGTTAAAAGCTCTATATTGTACAATGCAAAAAATGCACAATTATCTGCCATTTGAACTGAAGTCAATTAGGATTTGATGTTAAATATTTTGATATTTAATATTTTATATAATATTTTGACCACGTACAATTTGCACAATTGTATAAAGTTTTGCATAGTTCGGCTTTTCTTTTTCTTTTTGTTGTATGTTTCTATTTGTATTTTTATATGTTTTGTACTCTAGCTCTAGCTTTGTCTACAAATTGGAAATTTTTTTGACAATAAAGCATCTATTATTATTAATTACAACATACAGCTATTCAAGAACCGTGTCAATCAACACCTTCGCACACGCACCGCTCGTCGAATGCCATAGGATCTTCCTTTAGTGTGTGTGCCACTGCCAGAAAAAAAATTGTTCTAGCAGAATTTCGTAGTTTTTTACATGAAAGGCCGTTTTTGGAACAGTTTCAATTAAAAAAAAACTAGCAAAAGTTTCTCGAGATATACTGACTTGGATTTTAAATCGCGATTATTATGTAATATAACAAACAAGTACTGACGCAAACGCAACAGTTTACATTTTTCAATTTTTAGACTATTTTCTTTTCAGATTTGCATATTATTCAAATACCATTGTTAACGTAAAATGTTACCTCGACCTGAAATCTCAATGAAACATCATTTCAGGATATGAAAAACTCATCAAAATGCGCCAATTCGTATTTAAACTGTAGTAATTTCAAAATAATGCTATTTTCTTTTTGACGAGCAATTTATTTATGTACGTTCTGCTCTAAACTCAATATTGAAGACGAACACGACAAACCATTTAGAAAAAAAGTGTAACTGAATATTAAAAACGAAAACAAAAACATTAAAATATAGCTAAACTAACATAATAGTAAAAGATAACAATATTGACTGGACAGGACTGTAAGGACCAGTGTCAAGTATACTGGACGTTGGCACTCAATCTGCTATCTTACTTAGCGATGTTCTTCCTTCAATTTAGCCGAAGACCCTAAAATGAAATGCTAAACCGGAGGTTGTCAGCATATATATTATTTAAAACCTTGGATAGAACAATAGAATCCATTTTGTTCGAATTCAACCAGTTTTGATTCACAGCTTTCCAAAAGGAGCAAATTACTTAACCTTTATGGAAACATAATTTATTTTCATATACATGGTAGTATTTTACAAATATAAAAAAGAATGAGGACGGCATATCGACATGATTTGATTACTTCTTGTTATCCCAAAATCACAGCATTTAAAACATATTTGCAAACTGCAATTTGTGCGGTGGATAATTTAACAAGTAAAAAGCCAATTTAAAGGCAGTTCAGGAAAAATAACATCTTTAATATCATGCATCTTATATGTAAAAGAACGCACAGTAAATTCGAAGAAAGTGGTGCTGTGCATATATGCATGGTGATCCAGCAGTAATAATAGTTAGAAAAACTGCTTAGTAGAAAACTTGTAGGGACTGCCAAGGGCTGCAAATTAAAATTATTTCTGGATATACAGGCCAGCGCATAAGTTTGTCATAAACCTAGCCAAATTTTTTATATTTCATTAGTGGATTTTTGAATTCCGCGAGTTTGTAAAATTGTAAAATTAAACGGTTTGTACTCCCCTATCTTAGATTTTTCTAATGCATCGTCCGGCTTCAATTTTTGATTTAACCGGAAGAACAAAAACTTAAAGGTGTGTACTTCCGGCTAACCTAGAAGTTGAAGCCAAATAATAGATTTAAAAATTAACCTATGAAAGTGTAATCCGCTTTGTTGTAACTCAGTGGCCCAAATTTACGATTTAATTGGAAATAATCTTAGATAGGCAAATTATAATTTCTAGCTAAGTTGGAAAGTTGTGTCAGTAAGTGCAATCTACTTTACTATAAAAATTTGTAAAAGTGAGGATTTCACATGTCAATATTTCAAAAACCAAATAATTTAGACGTATAGTGTGTCATACCAAATATGCATAGAATTTTTAAAAAATGAAAGGAAATTATAATTCTGAATGGCATTTTTTTGGTTTAACCGGTATATTCCCAAATTAGTTTTTGTTGTTGCCTTAGAAAACCTGCATAGGCTCTAATATTATTTTAAAATAATTTGCCATATTTCACAGAGATATTTTTTCGAATAAGCTGGGCCATCCTGTATATGAAAATTCCTTTTCAGGTATCTGTTTGTCTAGACAGCATCACCTTGCTTTTCTATTGTTTTGGGCATTTTTATCTCCCTCCGTATTATTTTTTATGTGCCGTGTATCAGCCCGTTTAAGATATTAGACTTCCATTATATTAAATCTATATGATGTTAACTAATCTTGCTCTTTCTGCCTTTTCAATTTTCTTTCACAATTTTTTCGCATTCCAATTTTATCCGCTTTTGATCTTTACTTTGCCGCTTCGTATTGTCGAGATAAGATAAAAAATTCCCTAGAGTAAATGGCCCTTCTTTAATATTTTACATATAAATTGGTTTTGTTGAACTCAAAATTCAGATTAAATAGTTCATTTCGGAGAAAGCGCTTAGATTTTATGTGATACATTATACTTAAGTTTTGGATAGATACTATGTTAAGGTTTGGAACCTTATATACATATATATATATAAAGGGTGAAACAAATTCGCTTCTCACTATTGGGATCTTGTAAACGGTAAGAGATACAGCAAAGTTTAAATTGGGGCAAAGTTGCACAATTTAAGGGTCATTGATTTGCCGTTGAGAAATTTAGAAAATTCCGACTACTTCCGGAGATTTCCGTAATAAACCGAAAATCGGCTATTTTATTTTTATTTTTTCCTGACTTTATTTCAAGATCATAGAAATTAAATTTGACATTATTACTGCCACTTTTTCTCCTTTATAAGATTGCAGTCTCAAATTTTAAATCTGACGTTTCGTGTCCGGGCCCCCATCATCAACTTCATCTTTTTAAATACGGGTCTGGATTTTTGATTTAATTTTTTAGAAGCCTTTGGTCTCCATAAACCAATGATGTATTACACTTATCAATCAATCAACAAATCTAGATTTTTTTCCGCAAGAGATAATGTGTTAGACAGAGATGGGGCGATCTTTTTCGACCTGATTTCACTTAGGAGAATATTTGTTATCGCTATTGGATAAGTGTGATATATCGTTGGTTTTGGGGGACCAAAGACTTCTAAAAAATGAAATAAAAAATCCAGGTCCGTATTTAAAAAAATGAAGTTGATGATGAAGGCCCGGACACGAAACGTCAGATTTAAAATTTGATACTGCCATCTTATAAAGGAGAAAAAGTGGCAATAATAATGTTAAATTTATTTTATATTAACTCTTGAAATAAAGTCAGGAAAAAATAAAAATAAAAGAGGGGATTTTCGGTTTATTACGGATATCTTCGGAAGTAGTAGGAATTTTCTAAGTTTCTCAACGGCATATCAATGACCCTTAAATTGCGCAACTTTGCCCCAATTTAAACTATGCTGTATCTCTTATCGTTTACGAGATGATACCAATAGTGAGAAGCGAATTTGTTTCACCCTGTATATATATATATATATATATATATATGTGAGAAGATTGGATCAGCAGAAACAACTACTCCGAGAGCTAATACCCCTACCGGCATTGAATTATACTGTTGATTCCGTTTTCTCTGGGGATAAACATGCAATATGATGGTTCACACTACACCCAGAGCAAAGTCAGGAATATCCCAATTCCTGGTTGGAGACATGTCTTGAATCACATCAAGCTCAATGCTCCATGTCCACAATGAAAACACCAAGACAAGAGTGAGACATCCCAAAATCCTCCCCCAGATAGTTTCGTCCTTTCGGGACTCATCAGAGGAACGTGTGTGGGCTTTCACCCACTAGAACCTGACTATCTATGAATGTTATCGATACCCTGATGCACCTACCTGAGAGAAGACATTCAGCAGCCGTCACTCGAGCCGAGAATGCTCCATCGTCTGGACAAGCCCCGTGTCGGGCTATATGTGAGAAGATTGGATCAGCAGAAACAACTACTCCGAGAGCTAATACCCCTACCGGCATTGAATTATACTGTTGATTCCGTTTTCTCTGGGGATAAACATGCAATATGATGGTTCACACTAC
>MU182652.1:194319-223350 GCA_016904865.1 Pissodes strobi | reverse complement strand
TATGCCTATTTAATTTCCTAGCAAACCTTTACCTGAGCATAAATGATCGACAGGTTGCCGTGGCAGTGTTCTGTGATTTTACAAAAGCCTTTAACTTTGTCAATCACGGGATATCTACTGCTGCGCAAGCTGGAAATATAGCAGTTCAAAAGGGAAGTAAAAAAGTCGTTTATTGGTAGGGCCTATTACGATGTCCAAGAATTTTATACTGATAGATTTTAATATGCAGATGAGTAGTTTTAAATGTATAATCTTGTTTCTAAGTATAAACGTAAATTATTTTTGTTTTTGTCATGGTTGTGGAATGTTAGTTTTTAAATGATGTTTGTTTTTAAGTTATAATATTTGACTATAGGATTTATTACTTTGTGAGTAGATGTATCTTTTTTTTATTAAGTCTTTTTTTAATCTTTATGTTTTTTTATACATTCATTTGTTTTTGTTATTTTACTCTATTTTGTTTAATTGTATTGTTAGCACTTCTTAGTACTATTTTATTACTACTTAAGTGTTTTATTCAAAATTTAATTATTATTACGCTTACTATTTTGTCTGATCTTTCTTTATTTGCTTTGTTTACAACACATACTGTTAATGCATGCATGCATATTTTGATTTGATATTATTTAAATATTTTTCAGTTTTTTGCCTGCTATCCTTCCAGATCAGGCAGACTGTTTTTTACTTAATTTTAGTATACCCGTTGCTAATAAAACCATTTTCATCAGTGGAAAAAAATGGAGCACATTTGATTCTTTTGAGACATTTCTCGCCTCAACCCATCGAAAAACCTCCATTGAGTATTGATAATATTACCTAGAATTACTACCTGAATAAGTCAATCGATGTTGTTTCAGAGAGAAAAAAACTAAAAGGAGAGGCGACAATAAGCGTCGGCACCTTTCATGTTGGTGTACTCGTTTTTGGTGACCTTGACTCTGCTCCGTTGCCAACAATACCACCAAGTGCCGGGAGAAAAATATTTTAAGCTAATGACAATGACATCTGATCACCTTAAATCGGCTGATGGTGTTTCGATTTTGACAATTATACCCTTTGTGCTTGGACACGCGCATACAAAATCGATTGACAAGCAGTTGCCTTTCCTTTCAGTTACATTCTCTCTGGGTGTTTGCTGACTGGGAAAATTATTACCAACAAAATTTACCGCCTCCTAAACTTTTAGTGCAACCCCCGATATTATCAGAATATTTAATGTTTCTTTTTCTCCCGGAAGGCAATTGTTTGCCATAATCACGCAGTATTTGGCATAATTAGTTGGCGTTCGCAACAAAAGTCAATACATATTGTTAGGATATGAACGCAAAACTAATCGAAACAATTAAGATACAATCACGCTACAGCAGGAGAAACGTAATATGAATTCATATACAATTCGAAAAGGTGCAAACACATTTGAAGTGCTCGGGTGTAAATGATGGTTAACTGATTATTTATTACTTTTACACTAGAGCAATAAAAAAGTTCTAAAAATCGTCCCAAAAATATAGTGTAAAAAAATGTGTGTAATTTTTTTAGTAAATTAGATAACCACATTATACTAATGCTGCTACATTTTTTTGCCTGATTGCTTACGAAGTTGGGAAAAAAGATGGTAGATACCACTTTTAACTTTTAATTCGATAAGCATAATTGTGTTTTTTTTTTCGATTTCCTGGGAAACTTGTTCCGTTAGCAGAAGTGGCCTCCCCCTTTTCCTAATAAGATAGCTGCTAAATTATCTAACTCCAGATTCCTTCCTTGCGGCATTCCTAATGCTACGAGTATTATTTGTATTTTCTGGTGCTCTAAATTCATTTCGGATATTTTCAAAAAATTCAGTTTGTTCATTCTATATGTCACAAATTGATACTTTTCTTAGCAGACTTAATACTTCTTCCCTCTGATCCGGCGAGTGACGCTTTACATGTTTTTCTACATGGACGATGTCGCAATCACAGGACTACTTGCGGAAAAATATTATGAGCTTCTTTGAACACTTCTTTTGGCAAGAGACGAAGCCATAGTGATACGGTAGCTCATTTCTTGTTTTACCCAATACAGTTGTCTGAGATGGCAATGAATTTCTTGGCTATAGTGTTATGAATTTTAAAATATTTTAATAAACAGCTCCCAAGGTCATTCGCACATCTTGAAGTTGTCGATTCATCTCAAAGGTAAAAAACCCTTGGAAAGGATGCAAAACAATGTATTCCTAGATTATAGCAAACTATTATTTTTAAAAAACGTCGCATTGGTAGATAGCTTAGGAGATGGTAGTGCTTGTTGTAAATCAAACGTATTCGTATCGGTCTATACATCATAAATAGCTTCAGCACATGCTTCTTTGATAGTTTGTGGTTCAGCATCCGCCTTCCTTTGATATATTTTCTCTTACATCTTTATACTGTTAATTTCTCGATCATTATTTGCTCGTTCTCCTTCACTCAAAGACACCTTTAGCATATTGCATGTGCTACATGTATCGGTTTTCAGTGACTTAAACCTTATATTGTATTCTCCCGTAAAAATTCGATTTTAAATATCATGAGATACACATGTTCAACGTTTTGGTATTGATATTCCGATTTGTACTTTTCAAAACATTTTTCTATTGTATTGTGAACTACTAAAAATATTTAAACTACTACTTAATTATTATCACCCTGCCCTAAGTTTGAACTTAAACTTAGAAAATAATATGTAAATTTTCAAAATAAATTATAAACAACGCGAGCGAATAGCACAGGCAATTATGAGCCTTAAAGTTACAATGGTCAGCTGATCTTATGATATAAATAGCCAAGCGAACCATCAGTCCAATGGGCATTTGTCTCTCATCAATTTCGCTCTCACCTACTGCAGTCCACAGAGACGTGGTAGGGGTTTTAACCATATCTCAGACCCGACTCACAGGAGTGTACTTCTTGGGGGATACTCGCCTAAAAGTGGTAAAGTCGAACCTACGATAGATCTGTCAAAATTCAAGGTCTAGTGATTTTTAATGCTAAATAGTTCCAGTATCTTAAAGTGCTGAGTGAAATTAAGATAAACTAAGAACCTTAAAAAATTATCTCATGACACAACCAAACCTAACCATAAATTAAAACACAGCACCGCTCTTAAAGAGCTTTATTTTACTACAGGGACTGAGAACAATTCAAACCATACCTCAACCGAAAGCACATGCGTGTTTTAGGTCTTTGACCAATAGACGTTATTGTTCTACGGAAGTGCCTTCTTTATTATCTCTACCTGACGTAGATCGTTCCATAATCTGAGTTATATAACCTACACGCCTCCCATGTATGGTGTCACGGACAACTATTCGTAACAGTATAATATAAAACGTATAAGGGTAAGGGTTATCGTGTTTAGGAATAAGACCTTTTGCAATTGGGCATATTCTCAATAAAAGACCTCAAGAAATTAATTTGCTAATCTGTATACTCCAATACTTCAAAACTCCCTTTTTAATATTGTTTACGATAATATCGACTCTCTTTCTGTTGTGCTGCAAGCGATGAATATTCAAAAAGCGTTTTTACGCCATATTTTTTTCATGTCCTTGTGCCTGCACTTCATAGTATACAGCATGACTTCCCCGAGAATCCAAATTTACTCCTTTAGTATTTCTACTTCTGCGTTTAACATCTATACACCCAAAAAGATAAACAGAAATAGAATCATAACATTCCTTTATACACAAACAATCTGTCCCCATTACTTTTTATTCATTCTTGCTCTCTTGGGTCTGTATGTTATGTAACCATTTCCGTTATTTCGTTCTATTTGTTGTTCTTTTTGTTTATTTAGCCTCGTTTTGGTGTTTTTGGTACTTTATCAGGAACATGCTCGGTAGCAAAATTTTAACCCTTTTCTAAGTCGTTCATGTGCCGTGACTGAAAAAATAAAAATAAAATAAATTAACATATATACCTAAATTTAAATTACTAATTTTCCATGCATCTGTCGTGTGCAGTAGCTGAACGTTTATTCGTCAAATGTAAAAGGTGGTACCTGCTGCACATACCATCAAATATATACATATGTAAGTAATATGAAAAAAATGTTATCTGCAAGCAGATACTATTGTTTACTTGCAATACCAACACCTTAAAGAATCATTGTTTTGGTTCCAAATTTCGTCAAAAAACTGCGATTCCAACTCTAGCGGAGAAGAATGCCACGTCTGGTCTATTGGCCTTGTTGCACACTTACCATTGTTTTCATTTGTAAAGATGTTAGTTTGGGTTATTATCAACTATGTTTGTGGCATCATCGTTTAGGGAATAGCCTCTACTTCACACTTATCCTTGCTTTCGCTTAAAAGCAATTTCACAGAAAATGTTTGTTACCATCTGAGCTACGATGTCTACCGAGAAACAACTGCCAAGCGAATGTTTGATTCGCGTTCACTACAGTTCACTCCAAGAGCGGTGCATCAAAGGGATCTGGTATTCAGTATGAACGAGAAACCTAGAATTTGCCGCTCGTTCGCCTGACGGACGTAAAGGTGCGTACACATTTAGTGAACGATTATCGATTGCTAAACAGTGAACATTTGCTGTAAGCTGTTCAATATTTGGAGTCTCATGTTTGTCAAGCGAATGAACAGCAAATTGATGGCTTGTAGTTCATACTAAATACCGGATCTTGTTAATGTATGTACCTTGCAGTTGTTTCTCAGTATAACATCATACGAATTCTTATTCGTTGTTAAATTTACGATGACCTTAGGCAATAGCGCCGTTTAAATTTCCTTCCAAACACATCACTAAAGTAAATGTGTTTCAAGTTATCAAGGTTTGTAGCGATTTCCTTTGGCTTTATCTCGTAAAATTTAAGTCGTCTGCCGAAATCATGCCCAAAAAGTTTCTGAACAATTGTGTTTTATAACTATGAAATGTATTTAACTAGAGGAATTTTTGATTGGCCAAGTTAGAACATTACAAACTTCTGTCACCAGCTTAGTAAATTCTACGGGATTACTGATCATTTCAGCTGCAACCTGAGCTTCTACTAATCTTGAAGCGTCTACCGATAATATCGCTATTAGTTGCTGAAAAGATTTCATGTAAATCGCCTCCCCAATCTTTCTGGAAGCCATTAACTTAAAATTTAAACAACAGCGTGCATATTTCGCTTAGCTTGAACTTTATCTTCCTAAGAACGAGTCAGTTCAAAGGAAAATAAATTAGTATTTTTCAGAGTACTTATCAATCAAATTTAAACAAGACTGATGTCAAAAATCCAAAACGAATTTTATTGATACAATATGCAAGTAACCAAACTCGTTACGAAATAGTATATTGTGCGCTAAGTGTAGAAAACTGTACTGTTACATCTTGCACCCTTTACTTTAATAATTTACATCGTATTTTACCATTTAAGCAATTGATATTAAAAATCGCACATCTTAGCTACGTTTCTTATCAGAATTTGATCTGTCATAAATATCTTTATTTCACTAATTGTTCACGTTCCACAGAACGGTGAAAACTTACCCTAATTTACTACGAACTGTTCAATTAGAGCACTATCACATCTCTTTTTGCATAGATATCGTGAAATTTGACGATCGCTATTATAAATTACTTATATGTCATGGGACATATCAATTTTTATAGAAAATATTATCTTCGATTGCGGCGCTTCACTTATCAGCAGTGGTTATAGCACACCTATAATGTTATGAAGAAGGTATCAATGGTTCTAAACTTGGCTAAATTTTATTTAACATGCCATTTTACTTTTTCCATTATTATATAAAAGTTATTTAAATAGTTCCATGAATTACCTGCTAAAAAAATACCTTTATTTCGATTTGTCCAAATTTCTTAGCCTTTTGCTACAGTAGATACATAAAAATAGGGCTGCTAATAAAACAAAACCGCGGGGTATTTAATATCTGAATGCATAAGTAATTTAAGGCATATTATTTCGTTTTATTTGCCTAGAGGTCAGTGCTGCCATTGGAATGCAAAAATTATATTTGGAAACTTAGTATATCGAAGTATCTCATAAGACTCGTCCATTAGATACTTAATTAATAACTAATTTAACATTTTAAATTTCGTATGTTTAAAATTAGCTTAAATTTGGTTCATATTATTATTATGCACATTTGATATGTGCTTTCATCGCCAAGCAATGTTTTCGAATATTTAATAGAATTTCCACATTATTTTGCCGTCTATCAGTTATACCAGAGTATAACAAACCAACGAGTAGCGACAGCTGGGGGACCAAATTTTGCTGCGCATGTGCGAAATATGAAGTCCTTCCGTCAAACTGACTTTTGTTGTAGCGCGTCAATTACGAATTCTGATAAGTGCGTTTTAGTTTTGAATTGTGTCGTAATTTCATTATTTTAAAAGTGAATAAGTGTATAATCATGCCGGGTATTTCTTGTGCATATTGTGCCTGTTCAATTAGGTCTGGAGATGGAAAATCTTTATTCAAATTTCCTCGAAAGATTATCACCGGTAAGTACATAGCTACTAACACTAATCCTCAATATAATGGTTGTTTTTTTTTTATATTGAAATTTAAATTAATTGTTAGTAATTGCTCTGGAATAGATAAATTTTGATACAGGAGTATTAGTGGTGAAAAAGTACAATTATAAGTGATAAATTGAATTCCAAAAGACGTTAGGTACAAGTAATGTGTATTGCTGGACTTTTCTAAGTTTCAAGTTTTTTTTTAATCCAACAACATTATATCTCCACATTCTGCATTGAGCAAAAAATTTCAAAAGTAGAATAATAATGCACCCGTATATTTGCTTAAAAAATGGTCTTTCTTATTTAAAGTATGTTTCTATAAAATTTGTTATGCTGTTCTCACATGAAGAATCTTCGGGCAATTTCCAGCAGAATAATTCTATTGTAAAGGAATTAAATTATTCCGGCCTGTATTAGTTTGTAGAAGTTATTTGTTGTAAGGCCTGGGTTTTATGTTTAGTAGGCCTAACATTTTTCATAGTAACCTAAAAAGAGAACCTAACCAACGAATTCAACGATTTCTATTTCGCGGAAAAGGAAAAATAGAATAGAAGAGCGGTTTGTGTAATCACAAAATATTTTGTGTGTGTAATGTATAGAGTTTCTATCTAGCATAACGTGTCTTTAGTGCGTTTGAATCACAGATGTAATATTCTAGTTTAAATCATACCCTAATTTGCAGTAGGTAAATGTTCCCGAATCTTCCGAACAACAAATTTGGGTATATAATATTAAATATTTTGTAGAGATTATGCTTCTGTTTATCAATGTCTGCTACTATTGTATAAAATACAATAAAAAGGAGTTTACTACAAACAAAGGATTAAGGATTTTTTGAAAATAGACAGAAAAACATCATCGTAGGTTGGCCCTCCAATAACAATGAGCTAGTTGGGAATTATGGATATTTAGGCATCAAGTTGGGAACAGTTATTTGTTGCCAAAAAAACTTACCTTAACCAATAATTCCAAAACAATAATTAGTATCTTCCTAAACAAAAATTCAGGTTATCGTCAAAAAAGAAATTAGCAGAATTGCTATTTGATTTTGTTTCTAAAACACCGTAACTAAATCAGCATTATTTAGTTCTTTTATGTGATAACCCAACCTCTTAAGAGACATATTTTCTTGTAAGTTTTTTGTTAACTTTTAATTTGTATCTGTTTTTTTTTTGTTTTATTTTATTAAACATAATATTTATTGTACCTATGCAAGTATAGCATCCATATATAAAGGGTGTCTCAACAACAACGAAAAGCTAATGGAATATTTTGAACTTTATGCTTTTATTGTAAAACTAAAACATGGGAATTTGGTATGAATCATAATATATCTCAAATGACCACCTCGGCAAGTTCATAGACGAGTTTATATCGATAAACTTATAACAAAATTACATCACACTTGATGTTTGGAGGTTTTGCTCTAAGAACTCTAGTTTTGCCAAATGTGTAGATGTCTAATTCAAGTCCACTTACATTTTGATTGCGAATTGTAAAAGATATCACATGCAGAACTTAGCTGGCATTCCAAATCTGCAATAATATGTGCCTTGACGTGTTATAAATGCTTCATTTTCTGGGTATAATGGCAAGCATAAAATCTCTACCCCTCCTGTATTGTAATCAAAAATTGCAAAATGACCAAGCTTGTGTTAAAAATAATTTTTTTAAGTTTTATAAATTACAGTCATCATGTCATCATAAGTAGATCTAATGAAATTTTTCTTTCAGTGTCAAGGTCTGGACAGAAGCTTCTATTAGAAGTGATATACTGGATAAACCAGTTAAACAGATGATGGCATATAGACTATGTGAAGTTCTCTTTGAAGAAATGTAACCTCTGCAAGAAAGCACTTCGTACCTGATGCAAGTCCTACAATATTTGGTAAATATCTACAGTGGGTATTTAGGACAAGTCAAGATTCATCTCAAGAACCACCAAAGAAAATCAAGATCCTTGCAGGTAAATCTTTATAACAATTGTTCATTGACATAAAAAAATCAAAGAATCAGTATTGTTTCTAATGGCACAAACTGTTACAGCTATTTCGTTTGTCTAATCATTATGATTGAATTGGCAACATCATGTTGAATTCCATGAGTAGAAAAATTTTATTGGTTGGATTTATTATTTACAAGTCAGTTATAAAACAGTAATTACCCTGATAGGTACTCAAAATTCAAATATTTCACCTCATCCTATAATCACAATTCAATAAACAATATGTACTAAAAACACTACCGGTTTTATGAGTTATGTACCCAATAGAAAGTATCTACATAACATAAATATCACATAAATAGTTCCAGTTTTTATCTGAGTTGTACTAATTGATATTTGTCAGACACTTTATTGGTACTAACATGATATGGTTTGACTGCAATTAAATAGCCTTATGCTTGTTGTTAATACTGTATCAACAATACCTTGATTATTATTATCACTTTCAGGTCCTAATATTTCAAAAGATGAAGAAACAAAATAGGTGAATTTGGATGATAGTCAATCAATCAACATAAGAAAAGATAATTCTACCTTCTCACCTTTCACCAACTATACATGCTGAAGAGCTGAAATGTCAACTAGGAATAAATCAATATATAAGGCCCTTAAAATCAAAATGAAGACAATGACTGATAAGGATAAACACTGCATCCTTTGTATCAATGGGTGATACACTTCGTGCTATTTTAGAAGATTGTATTTTATATTTTTAAAAGTATATATTTAAAAGTGGAAGGCATAGCAAGTGACATGGGCTCGAACTTTATTGATTTGACTAAATGTCTAGAAATTACACCTAAAAATACAGAGTTTTTGGTAGGAGGTGAGAATATATTTCTATATTTTTGACCCATGTCATTTAACTAAGGCCACCCGCAGTATCTTAAGCACACCTCTTGCTTTCAGGGTAGAAAAACGTCTTGGTCATTTATTAAATGTTTCTATAATTCCGATAAAAAGCAGTTCTACAGGTGAGCACCTAAACTCACTAATTCTCACCTTAATCCCACAACTTTTAAAAAATGAGAGCGAGTTATGCCGTTCAACTTTTGACCGACTCGACTCAATTGCCAGTGGTATGAATACATACATGAGTTTGGGTGCACTTCCAAATGAAGCTTTTGCAACAATTTATATTGTAGAAAAATCTAGTAATCTGTTTGATATCTTGAACTCCTTAACATTAAATAATTCTTATAAATTTAAGAATGTATTTGACAGATCTGATTCACAGTTGGAATGTTTAAACGAAGCTTTGGTTTTTTTGCCAAATTTAAAGGTATTAAACAAAAATGGTTAAGATTAATAAATGTTGGTCTATTACAATAAGAGGTCTTCTCAATTTATGGCAAAAACTTTTAAACTGTTGGTATAAATTCAGAAAATTATTTTTGCAGATTTATTTCCACTCACATCACATGAATTATTGTAGGGAGGATTTAGATGATGTTCCCATTATTTTAAAATCCATGGACGTGGTAGAAATTATTAATCGCAAACATCAACTACAGCAATTTCCTTGCCTGATTGGAATTACCGTAAAGAAACCGTTTCAACACAGAATGCTATCATGTCTGTGGATATTTGATGAAAAGGTGTCTGGAAGTACATTCATGTGACATTTGCTATGCTTTTAGCAGAGAATGTACTAGTATTGATGTAGACAACCTTCTGTCTCAATTTAAAGCTTTTAATGTAATTAAAGGTACTTTTGGTGATTTATCATCACCACCAGAAAAGTGGGTTCATTTTATATACAGCCTTGAATGTATTTTCAACTCGCAGTTTAAGAACATATGTACAGGCGAAAAATATTCTAATTATTTAGTGAATATATTTGAAAAACTTCAATTTCTCCATACCTGTTCAAATTTTCTCAAGGTGTTTGTATTAAAACTATTTATAAGACTAAAAATATTTTATACTTTAAAATTTAATAATAGACATCTCAAATGTAATAGTTCTCATAAAAAATGCATTCGGAAACTCAAAATCCTCACACATGTATAGCTGAAAAAAAAATTATTGCATTTTTCATTTCATAACAATTTACCCTCATTTATGAAAACTTATGTACGTATGTATGTAAATAGTAGCGTTTAGAGCTGTGTGTGTTCTCTTAAAGCAATTTTTTTAAAGTTATTTGATCTAGATATGGTATTGTTAATTTGTGCTCATTGCTTTGAGTAATATTGTATGGTTTATTAGTAGGGTTATGTAACGGTAAATTGTTACCATAATGTTTATTTATAAAGCTAGTATTTAAGTTAACCGAAGTTCATGTCCCTGGGAAGACAGTTCAAGTTTTATCCCTTTAAATGTTTCTGCTAGGAATTTTACCGAATATATCTGTCAACAGTGTAAATAGAGTACCGAGACGGAGAAGGATCGAACAAGGTCGGCGGGAAAGTAGGTGCTCTCTTACTCTTTACAAGAGAGGTTGCTAATGTTAGACCATCATTCAGTAATAGCTCTTTTTTCGAGCCATGCGTCAGGTATAGAGGACATAGTCAATCATCCCTCCCTGGGATGGCTTAGTCCTGTCTTTAGGTGGTAATTTCTTATTTTTGGTTGTATACGTATGTCAAAATTTGTTTACTAAACTTTGAAATTAATCATTTTTGTTGCATTTCTACCGAAATCTACGCCGCAAATTTACTTTCAATAACCTTTGATTAATAAACGTTGTTAGAGTGTTAGACTAGTGAAAATTGTTGTCTTTTATTTAAATTAATAATTTAACACCATTGTCTTCATAACAGTGGGTATGAGGGCTAAAATCCCTTAAGACAACCCGGGTAAGTAATTAAGTACTCCTGACTTACATCTCCTTAGCCTACCGATAACAGTTACAGAATCAAGAAAAACTTCTTGTTTGTGCTGTAGCAAGTTTTAATTTTCCTCCACATTTCAATGGTTCAAAAAATATACCCAATACCTTTGTAAATATGACATCGTAATTTAAAGAAATGAAGTACCTACTATTAATAATAAGAGTTGCTGAAATTAGTACAATAAGAAATGTCTATTTGAGAACCGCTGAAAACGTAGTACCATATTATATTTTTCTACTACCTATCAAAAACCTCTGCTACACCTCTTCAATAGCCTCCAAACCAGGCGGGTGTAAGCTCAAAGTGCTTTATTTAGGTTAAAAATTGGCATATCAACATCTTAACATGATAAATGAAATCATGAAATACAGAGGGGTTTATTTTTCTCTCAACGCGCCCTTATTAAAGGAAACTAAAAATTTAAATGAAATCCCAAGAAACTATTGAGATTCCTTTATCAATAAATCATAGGAGAAATATAAGTAATATATATTTTTATAATGAAAGCTTTCAGAAATTATTATCGACAAGGGTGACAGGAAGTAGGAAAAACCACTATATTATAGAAAAGCTTTACGGAATCGATTCAAATATGAAAAATGATCAATTTTCCACTTCAAGTTTTTTATAGTGTAGTCGCAGAGTCGCTTCCTTTCGAGCCACTTCATGGTTTGAGCAGTTTACAAATATGAAGTCCATCTGTCATCGGCTCTGCCGGAATCGGTCCCTTGAACACCAAAGGTGCCGACGCTTTATGTCGCTACTCGTTGGTTTGTTATACTCTGGTTATACTGTTGAATGCAGTAAATATCTAGATGCCTGCCCTAATATTCTCGATTCGGGACAGTAATTCATACCGCATCCGTGGTATGGAGTGTTATCATATTTATCCAAAATAACGTCGGTACTGATTGGTTAAGTACTTGTACTAGAATTATTGTTACAGTTTATTAATTTCTTTAATTATCCTTGATTTTGGCTCGTATAGACGTTAGCCAGTTAGGGTAGGATCATATACTGCTTCTTTTTTATTTGGTCTCGAGATCCGTATTTAAATGTGCAAAATTTCACGCTACATAGTGCTAGTTTAGTACTAGTGGGTTTAGTACTCTTTTGAAGTTTTTTAGAAGCAACACTAGGTCGAGGAGGATCGTCCAGGACGCTTTTCTTCGGTCATTGGGTAGCTGCGTATCTGTAATTTTGCAGGTCATCTGCATACGATTTTGAGCTAAAACCACCTGAATAGGGACTTGTATACCTTATCTTTGGTAACCTGTATGTATTTTTGTTGAATGAGTTACAAGAAACATAATTTTCTTCATCGAATGATTTTTACCTACTGGATTGGCACAAAACCCTCTTTGGTAGCCTAACACCTTGAATTGTGGTGAATATTAAACAGTGTTTCAACAATGTATTCATGAATTTAATATTCCTAAAGAAAAAAACTTGTATTTTCTCTTAAATATCTATATATGGCTAGATACCATTAAATTATGTTATCTTCTAGTTGCAAAGTGATTTTAATAACATTAACCCTAATTAAACTTAAAATATTATCTCCAATATAACAGTACGTAAATTAGCTTCTTTTTCATTAGACTACTCACCGATTTGACCACTTTTATCAATCTTCTACCTATAACATAGTTTTTAAAGCTTTGGTTAAACTAGATATATCTTTAAAAGGCCTTCGTTACATTGTTCGGGATGCCCTTGTAGTCATATATTGGGTCACTCCACCAAATTTAATTGTATAGTAATAAAGAGATTTGTCTTTATAGAAAGAAGTTCTCATTTTATTTTTATACCATTGTATGTGAACATCCAAATGCAATAATAAATTTTAATTTTTGATAACTAATAACTGCAATCTTATTAAAGTTAATTTGATTTCAGGTGATTGTAACTATGGATTATAGATTTAATTGCTCTTATATTTGAAGATGCGTTTGCTTCCAAGAGCTTTTTATATTTGCATTAGTTTTGCTTTGTTTATAGCAATTAGTTATTTCTTGTGACACGTAAAGCGCGTGTAGTTGGTATATAATATACTGACTCAAGTAAATATCTGATATTGTGACTGGGTCGTTTTACTTAGCTTTAAGTTTTTATATATATTTAATTGAGTATCTACGAGCCATAACGTCTTATAGGTTAGAGTGTAGGTATATATTCATTTTATTTTCAAACCATCTGATAATTTTGCATTTTAGTGATGACTTTACTTAATGCTTTAGTACTGGCCTCGCTTATAAACGTTTTGAATTTTAGCCATCATTATTTAATATTGAATTTGAATTGAATTTAAAGGGTCGCTACTGTTAAAACATAAACTGATTACTCGTGCTTACATTATTTTGTGATTCTTGTTATTTTAATTTAGGTCTACCTTAATTACCTTACCTACTGCATAACTTCAACTTTAGTTTGGCTTACCTATTATTTACCTTTATTGAATTGTTATTAAGGCGAGCTGACATTATGTGATTAATTTGCTGGCGTACTTCGCTAATTAATTTCATTGAATTAATTTTATATTATTTGATTAATGGTTAATGGGGAACTTCGTTGATTAAGTTGTTAATTGATTTTCAATGTACTGATTTCATGATTGTTTCGCTTATTAATTTATTGATTAATTTTATTGAAATAATTTCATAGTTCACTTTATTAATTAAATATTATTCGATTTCACTAAATTAATTCCTTAATTAAGTTCACTTACTCTTGCATTGCATTTCTTAATTGAATATTGTTATTGTCATAACCTAAGAACTTTAATAGCAGGACATCTGATGTTTCACACATTAACAACAATTATCAATAAACCTGTACATTGTTTTTAGGATTTTAGTTTTTTTTCCTCTTATACCTCATTACTTACTTGCAAATGTATTCGTAAATGTATCGGTTATTAAGGAGTGGCACCTAGCACATTATTGGCAGTTTGCAGTTCGACTGATAGATAAGTGAAGGTATATCTCACAAAAGCAGGATTTGCACACTCCCCTAGACTGCCTCTCCTTATATTGTGAACTACTACAATGCATGAATTATTAAATAAATATCATCCTGTCCTAAGTTTGAACTTTAACTTGCAAAATATTATATAAACATTAAAGACAAATTATAAACAACGCAAGCAGTCAACGGGAGCAATTATGATCCTTAAACGTGCAACGATCAGCATATTTTATCATATAAAAACGCTAGCGAACTATCAGTTCGGCAGACTTTGCATCTCGCCTAAGAACCAGTACTTGGCAGTATACGTGCACACTTGGGTCCTAACCTATGTTTTTTTTTCTTAACTTTGGGTACCTCAAGTTTGCTTGAGTACAATATACAGTACGGTATACATGGACGTAAATTTCAGGGGTTGCCTATTCACAGTAGTAAAAGTTGAATCTATGATAAATTTGTCAGTTCTGGAAAGATAATTTTCAAAGTAAAATCTGTCAAGTAGCTCAAGTGCAATATGAACTCTTCGTATATCTAAAACAAAAACTAACCTTAAATGAAACACAACACAACTCTTAACAAAAAACTCTATTAATAAAACGGTGCCCAAAGACATATAAACAATTCAACAATATAACCCAATCGAGTTAACATGCGCACCTTCGGGTATAACATAATCTTATTAAGCTTCTGACCAATAGACATTGTTAATGTTTTCTCATTAAGTCTTTGGCCAATAGACGTTGTTACTGTTTTTAACTGAAGTGTTTCCTTTATCATCTCTTCTCACGCGACGGCACCCTTCTACGTTATTATATAGCAATTAAACTATACCTTCAATTCAAAGAGAGTGTGTTTTTAGTGCGACAATAATTCTTGAGTTATCTTATATGACGTATTATTCTTGACATTATGGTGATGTTACGATCTACGTAAAAAACAATTAAATTATAATTTAAAAAAAATCAATTCGCGCAGTGTCAATTAATCTTAACAATTGGTCAGTGTAACAGTCTACGTCGATACCCAAACTAACCCACTACAACTAATAAAATTCAAAAAATTTCAATATAACACAAAGGACCCCGCACACATCATATGGGATTTTGGCTCGCGGTCAAATTTGATAAAAATTTAGTATGTTGTAGATTTTAACCTCTGGATAAAAAGTTATCATTGGCCCAACTTAATTCTATGACTAGTTTTAGAGATACAGGTTGTTAAAAAAATATCTCGTCTGAACTAGTAAAATTCCATTTATATTAAAAAATTCGCTTCTAATTAAATATAATGCTATTTAGACAAGAGAAATGAAAAACAAAAGCGTGTGTTTATGCTTAAAAACTACTAACATTATACAGGGGGGTAAAATAATTACAAGGTATTAAAATATATATTATGCTAGTTAGAAAGTTATACATAATATGGCATAGCCTTTATTTTTTGGTTATTTAAATTTTGGTACCTACAATATTGACATAGCATCATTTGGTAGCTTATCAGAAACTAAGATAGAAATGTGCAATTTATTTTGCTCTATTTTGTACCGTTTAGATTTTATAACTTGTCAAATTACATAAAGTAGGAAAATTGCCAAAAATTCAAAAGTCAATAACACGAAAACAGTTGAAAGTATAGTGTTCCTTACAAAAAATACTTAAAACCCGTCGAGGATCTAAAAAAAAAGAATAATATATAGGGTGTTCTATTAAAAAAAAACACCATTTTGATCCGATACACTTTTTTAAGCCACCTTGTATACTCCAATATAATTTCTTGTAAATCCCAAAATAAAAAAAAATAATGAGCTTTATTCTATCGTTGACTCACTCAGTAATATTGCATCTTAATCAAAATCAAAATACATACTCAAAAATGCTGATTGTCTTATTTAATTAAAATCTACCTACTCCACGTTTATTTTCTTGCTTTAAGTTAAGTCGCTCTTTTTTCGGGGTTAGCCATGGACCAAAATATTATTTCATATTGCAGCCAAAGGTACTTAAACGTCCGTTTTATTTTTTATAGTTTTGTTGTAAATGTATCAAAATGGCATTTCGTGTGCGCTATTTGTGTTATACACTCACGGACAAAAATGTTGCATATTTTCTAATTAAATGCTATAACCAAAATCAGGCTATTTCACTAATTGCTTAACAAATCTGTGTACATCTTCAATATGTAATTTATTTAATTATTATAAGGTAAAACAGTCCAATGTAACAGATGTAGCAACAGAAATATCAAAAGTTTTAAGAAAAAGACTTAAAAAAAATAGGCAATATTTTTGTCCGTGAGTATGTTTGTGAGCTTGAGGAAATTCCTCGGCAAATGAGAATTTCAGTGGGTAATGGACAGTGTGTAAATATTGCCAACCGAAGAAGACGAGAATTAGGACTTCATGAACTAAATATTGACCAAAACACTCGAATATGTTTTAACTGTAGTAATAGTGTATTAGAGGAAATTCGAGCATATGAAGACGATCCCGATCCCACAGTTTTAAAAATGATTTTTAAGCATAGTACTCGTTGTTGTTTTGTATGTAATCAGGAAACTTTTCATAGAATCTCACTTACATCAAGGGTAGATATTTATATAAAACGGAATATTTTTATTCCTGAAGGATCCTGATATGTCCTAATCACTTAGATGATAATGGTTTGATTCTAGGTCTCGTTCAAATTGGACTTCTATTTCAAGGCCCGTTGAATTAAAAGGTATAGAACTCTCAGCTTTTGTTACGTGTCTACGAGGCAATGTTAAAACTGTTTCTAAGTTTGAAAACGAAGACAATTATAGTGAAATGAATTCAAAGCGTTTACGTCGCTGTCAAAAGAACAGTTCAGAGACATTTTTGAGAGATGTGATAGTGTAGAAATGTATGACCGGAGAAGGACAATTTCAAAGAATTATCTTATGTGTTTCCTGTGTAAACTTAGACAAGGACTTTCCGATGATTTTCTGACAGGTATATTTTCATATCCTAGTCGCCAGTCCACAAGCCTCGTAATATCAAAAGTGACAAGGTCTTTAATGGATTTTTTTTTCCATTTAATCTGGACTATAATCACATTACCAGAGAGCAGTTTATCAGGAAACATGTAACTATTTCTTCGAATGAACTTCAAACTAATACACCTAGAGCTATTGCATTTATAGACGGTACTTATATGAAAATTCAAGAAAGCAGTAATTTTAAAGTTTTGAGAAAGTCTTTTTGTGTTCACAAATCATATCATTTGTTAAAACCAGCCTTGATCGTTGCTCCCGATGGGTATATTTAAAGAATACATGGACCTTACTTCTCGGACGTAGCCAATAATGACGCCAGTATGCTGCTACATGAATACAACAACGATAATGAGCTTTTAAGGCATTATTCACAGGAAGGAGATATATTTGTCTTGGACCGAGGCTATAGGGACTCGCAAGAATTTCTAAGAGGTATTGGTATTCAAGTAGGAATGCCGGCTCATCTTGGACGAAGAAGTCAGCTAACAACTACTGAAGCTAATTCATCAAGGCTGATTACAAAATGTCTCTGGATAGTTGAGTCTCGAAATTGGCACAATAAATGATTTTTAAAATTTTCCGAGATCAGATACCAAATGTAAACATTTCTCATCTTAAAGACTTTTTAAGTATTGCTTGTGCAATAATAAATAAATATCATTTAACGATTAATATGCAAGATGCAACAGAGGATTTGGCTCGAGAAATGCTTTTAAGATCTCGACAAGCAAATGTAATTCGACAGAGAGTCGAAGCTGACGGGCTATTAAGAAGACATGGAGCTTGGGATATTGGGAACCTCTTGACGAAACTCAGATTCCACATTTTCCAAGTTTAAACATTGATTACTTAAGGAACTTAACTTTTAGTGTATTTCAATTAAGACTTTCACCTTCTTATATTCAAGATAACACTATAGACTATAGAGGGTAATAATTTCTTTGAATATGATTATAGATTAAATGATTTACACCTTGTACGGATTCGAGTTAAATCGCGTTATCGTAATACTGTAAAGTACTAATTATTTATAGGTTTTAATGTTGCTAAGAGACAACCTATTTTGGAATATTACTGTACTTGTCGTTCGGGTGCGGGAACTGTTGGAATGTGTTGCCATGTTGCTAGCGTAGTATGGTTTTTAGCTTATGCCCGCCACCAACCAAACGTTCAATTTCCTATGTATAATATTTTAGACCACGTAGAAGATACTAAAGCCCCTAACAGGAGCGATTTAGACTGCCTAAATAGTGGTTAGTGAGTTAAAATATTTTTTTATTACGCATGCATCATAATCAACGATTATCGCACGCTGCAGCGTGCTTAAAATAATGTTTATAATGCGCCTACTTTTTTAAAGGTTGCTATAGAAACATTTGATCATGTCAAATGTGACAGACTAATATATTCGGCAATATATCCCTTAAGTTTAATATTTAAAAGACTTTTGAGATTATGATGCATTCGTAATAAAAAATAGCGTATGATATACGTGTATAAGAGGCCTTTAAAGCCCTTGCGACTTACAAAACACTCCGCTGCGCGTCGTGTTTTGAAATATGTCCCGCTAAAGGCTCTTTTATACACTTATATCATAATATACTATTATAATACCTGGATATAAATAATTTTGTTGCTCGAATTAAGTTTTTGAATAAGTTTTTTTATAGATAAATAGATTGGTGGTCATTTATTCAATTATTGGTTTTCATACAAATTCTAACAACAAACGTAGAACGTGTCATAATTACTAACTAAAAAGATACATAAAAAAAAACAGTATAAAAAAGGTCTCTGCACATAGTATATAAAATACAAAATAATTATATATCTATCTAATTAGCATATGCAGGGTGTTGAAATATTTCAATAAAAATTATTATACGCCACTGTTTTTTTTTTCAATTTGATTATATTTTATGATTTAGTAATTCAAATTAAACTATTCATTTCCATTCAATTTCACGCAATTACCAAATTAAAATACAGGAAAGATATTAATTAAATATTGCAGTTGTAAATATTGTTAAGCATAACTTTCTGTTTTTTCTTTTTTATCGAAAACCGTTGATCTGAGCGAAAAACCTTAGAGGATGACCTTTATGTAGTTTGAATAGCTAAATCTTAAATAATATCAAATTGAAAAACAAAAAGTGGCGCATAATATATTCTTATATTAAACCAGGGGCGTAACCACTGTGCACGCCACTGACAAAAAGATGCAAACATTTTTTGCTTAAAATATCGCTCTTTATACATCAAATATGTTCACCGAGTTTCACTGTGGTACTAGTTTGCGTCTTATAGTTATTTACGAAAAACGATTTTTTTTTCAAAATATTTCAAATGAGATAATCAAACCGAGCAAATCAGATAATAAAAACGAAGCCGTTTAGGACATAATATGTTTATATAATCTTTTTGTTTTAAAATTAAGCAAGGGATAACACCCTGCAGTTTGGCTACATACTTAATTAACACCCTGTACATTTTTATGCCCAGTAATTATTTTGCCCCCCTGTATAATGTTAGTAGTTTTTAAGCATAAACACACGCTTTTGTTTTTCATTTCTCTTGTCTAAATAGCATTATATTTAATAAGAACTGAATTTTTTAATATAAATGTAATCTTTCTAGTTCAGACGAGATATTTTTTTAACACCCTGTATCTCTAAAACTAGTCATAAGATTAAGTTGGGCCAATAATATCTTTTTATCCAGAGGTTAAAATATACAACATACTAAAATTTTATCAAATTTGACCGCGAGCCAAAATTCCATATCATGTGTGCGAGGTCCTTTAAATCGCGCGGGGATCGCGCCATAGAAGATTTCCGATCTACGCCTGTACGAAGGATTACTCTTAGACGTCGACAGTATTGCCATCTAGAAACAGTTAAGGTAAGCTTAGGAAAGAGATCACTGCTAGTGAAGAAAGGTCAGCTTAGGGAAGATTAGTATCGCATGGTCAAGCTGCGTATGGTACGACCGGGGCCAAGTTCATATCTACAAGGAAAAATATCAAAAATTAATTACAACTGATTGATATGATAATTAAAAAACATCATAAATCAATAAGAGATTAAAATTGAGCAATACAACAGATTTGTATAGGAGAAACTAAAGGAAATCATGGAGCAGGAAACGGGAGACACTATTCAAGATGACGAGGATACGGAAAATAAAATTATACAAATGAAACTAAGAAGAAAGTAAGACAAACACAGAACTGGGAGGGAAGCAAAGTCTCAAATATAAATAATTGTAATATAAAACCCAATTGCACATAGAAAATTATATACAAGTTATTCCAATAAAATGTATATGATAAAACAGAAAGTATATCCAGAATTAGCAATTTAACTAAGTAAGTATAATATAAAAACTCAAGTGTTAAAAAGACAAGTACATATACAAAAACACTTAGGAGGATAGTGTAGGCAGGGACGGCTGGTACATAAGAACTGCAGAGCTGCAGAACCACCAAAATTTTGAAGAAACTACTTGACTAATTTCTTATCCTTCAACTAAATAATTAACGATTCCTCAAAATCATAATGTAAAATTAAAGCACCCAATTTTCGGCCGGGAATGCTATTATATATGCCATCTCTGCTCATATACACTGCGAACACGCCGCCGACGCCGGCCGGTATATGCTCTGGACGGGCTACAGTTCGCCAGTAAATTTAATATAATTTCCTCGCGACGATATGTGAATGTCCTTATCTGGGCTGCTATTATTCGTGCACAGCTATTCTTCTCAACCTAAAGAATGATACAGTTGTCCATTCGCAGAAATAGGCTATTGAATTTTAATAGGGAAAATTTCGCAGTTATTTAGCTGCATTCGTGACAGTACTTGCCGGTTTTTACAAATGTAAGCTCGTGCGCTTTTTTTATAGCTAATTTGAAGAGATAATTATTAATTAATTGATGTGTCTAGATTGTTGTAGTTGTAGCGTTTTTGTTTCTTGTTATTGTTAGTAGGTTGCGTGTGGTATAGACTGTAGACTTTTATAAAAATGGATGTAGTGCATAATTTAGTGAACGTTAAAAGATTTTTTAAATACACTTACGAGAAAAAAACTTGAATTGAAAAATAGAGGTAGGCCATTACCAGATATTTCTATTGAGATAGGCGGTGTTAGCAGAGGAAAACCTTACACACGTCACTTTAATAAAGAGATTTATTCTCGAAATGACTGGATTTGTAGTTGCAATCAAAAAGCCCATTTTTGCTTTGCATGTGTAGTTTTCGGAGATAATAAAACATGGTCGGAGACAGGTGTAAGAGACTTGGTACATTTTACGGAAAAAATAAAGAAACATGAAAATTCGAACAATCATATTCAAAATGCTATGGAATATGCTTTATTAGGTACAGTTAACCAGTCCCGTCTCCAGGGGTGAGGTGGCGAGGCAGAGGCGACCGTTTTTATTTCTTCTATAAACTTTAAATTTGTTTGTCTGCAACACGGTAAACACTCTCGCAATGAATACCTATACATATTTAATTTTTTTACTGAAATGTTTAATCTAAAAACCCGTACGAAAAACAAAATTAGGTAAATTATTTCCAAATTTAATGCCTCCCGCGGCGTTCTTTTAACACGGCACAAAATAATTTTCTAATGAACCTAAGCACAAACAATATAGCTACGCGTAGCTATGTTGTTTGTGACCTAACTCTTGAACCTAATAAGGTTGGCTTAAGTTTAAATAAGTGGGGACATGAAAACGTATAATGTATTATTTCATAGTTAACTCGCTAGTTAATATGTGAATTTAAAAATATTATTACAATTTTCCTAGTTTCATTCGGTACCTTTTTATACAAATAAATAGTATCGTTATTTGGTATTCAGCTAAATCAGTGGAAGCCAGTGAGGTAAGGCGCTACTTGGATAATTAAATATTTAAAGTAGTTTTTGACAAGAATTTTGTTGATCGTATCAAAAAAAAAGGGAAAAGGTATGTAACGAAACCTATTTTTGTAATGAAATATTTTTGCTGGGCAAATTTCTGATTCATCATTTAACTCAGTTTGACCTTGAAAATTGTCAAAATTTTCGCCTGCGGCGCATATTTTCGCCTCGGCCTCCTTTCCCCTAGTATATACAAATGTTTCGATTTTGCCTGTCCTGAGCAGCACTGCCTCTTTGACAGGTCACGAGCCGCCACTGAGTGTAGGCAACTGGAACCAGAATAAGTCATATAAATAATGTGTTAAAATATAGCGGCTAAATACTAGTAAACTAATATACTGTGTATAAAGGAATATACAGAGTCTACATAAATTATAAATAGTTGAGAAGTGAAGGCATATGGTTACAGCAGAAGTAAATGGACTAGTTGCATCATTATATTCGAGAAAACCAAAAACTCAGGAGCCATTGAAAATGTGTATTGAGAGTATATACATGAAAGAACAAGTGTGTATGCAAAGTGGAATTATCAAGTAAATTATTAAATGTATACACGGGCCTAAATCACGAAGCCCATTTTGAAAGTCACGGAAATAATTTAGGTGCCGGAAAGCTCTAGCGGACCAAAAAGTCAAAGCAAAAAGTACCATAAAAGCTGAAGAGATTAAAAAAGGGCGTAGTTCCCAGGTGAAATGTTATACAGAAGAAGTGCTTATGTAAAATATGAATAAAGAAGAAGCATACATAAGGTGAAATAATTGGAGAAATATATAAGCGTGTGTATATATCTTTACCAAACCTATCCTTAAGAACTTGATGCATGGGCCGCAACCCAGGACCAGTCAGGAATCATTCCAGCGTACAAAAGACTCAGTCAAGCATTGGTAGGAGTTCAACAATCCCTCGAGTACAAATGCCTAGAAGACAACGGAGTTTAAAAAATTATGATATGAGGAAGAAAATTCAGCAACAGTGGGCGAGTTAAATAACCTAATAAATAATTAAAAAATGACCAACCTTAGGGTATAATCCGGGTTAAATTAAGCCTGCTCATGGTCATTTAAATTATCAGGGGTACAATATAGTCAATATCTGGTGCCTATGTCATATTTCAGGTCAAAGTGCAAATCTGCAGGCCACTGGTAGCACAAATCGGCCATGAAGGGGCATATTTTCTCAGTATAATTGTCAACACATACAAAATATTCATGATACTTATAATTTGTTGTATTGTTTAGTTCATGGCAATGCACTGAGAAGAAGATAACCAGGCCGCCGCCATTTTGCCACACCCATCCTTAAGCATTGATGGCTGGAGCACAGCTTAGTATAATAATCAGCTGGAACGGTCTCGGCCGGCACCTGCGAAGTATTGTCCCGGTACAGAAAAAGTTGTTGGTTGTAAGTAATGTCATTGTTTTTATAAGAAAATAGTCGTTCAACGGGGCCTGTGGAGAGGTGCTGCCCCCAGTGGCTGGCACCAAAAACAGTATTCTTGAATGAAAACACGTGCAATGTTTACCCTACATACGAAAAGGAAGGGGTAGAAAGGGGAATACAAAATTATATTCGCGGAGCCGTAGATTTCCAAGAAATGATCTTCAGCCAAGGCTAAGTGGCTAGAACCGGTTTTATCAGTTTAATTTTTACACACAGAATGAAATTTCCAATACCTGCTTCCCCGATCTTGACTTTTCAATTGAATTTATTTTATTGTTTGGGAAAATGGTTTTTAGCATTTTAAACACATTGATTTTTGTGTCAATTTCTTTACTAGTTTCTATTATTCATATAGGCCTAATTGAATTGGTGCAGTAGTCGAAGAAAATAGATTTGCATATGCCATTAAAAAATGGGAAAATAATAAACAATAATAAAATCCTATTTGCTAAATGTAAAACGTTTTGACTTGATATAAGCAAAATTTTACAATATAAACTGGATATTTTAACGCATTCAAACTTAGGAACACTAAAAACATATTATTAAACTATAAAAAAATTATATTTATAAAAATTGATTATTCGTTTCCTATTATTAGTCAAAAAGTAAGGTTATTACAATTTTTAAACTTACAATGTTTATAGAGAAATATAGCTAAAAATTAAATTTAGTTCCAATAGTAGTAGTTTTATGTATTTTTTCTTTTTATAGAAAGAAGACAATTAAACATTTTCTGCAAATTTATGCTTTAATGCACCAGAAACATGTATTTATCAAATTATTGATTAAAATGTCTCGTTATTTGGAGATTAATAATAAAATTAAATATTTTTATTTTATTAAATTTCATTATTTTTGCAAAAGAGGGGGAGATAAGAAATAAGGTGTTTAAAAACTGAAATCAAAACCCTTACCACTTTGGATAAGTCTTTATTTAATATGAGTTCGGCATATATTAATACTAATTTATGTATCGGTACATATAATATTGCTCCAGGCCAACAGCCAATGTTCAAAACTTTCAATCGCTTATAGCCATTATTATCATAATTACATAATTGACAATCAAATTAAATTAATATAAATGTACTCTTCAAAATATATACTGTAGTTTATTCGCTATAATCAAGTAAATAATTTTTGAAAAAATTCGGATTTAGGATAGTGAAATAAACAACATCCGAGTGAAACATTTTCTCGAAAATTAAACAATTCAATTGATAAAACACATCAACCTATTTATACAACCCTTAAAACTAAAGAACAAGTATACAAGATAAAAAATAAGCATCGAGAGTATTGTGCTGTTTCGGGCAACTTCTGGTTTGATTTATCCCTAATTTTCAACTGATCATTTTATGTTCACTTGTATTATTTCCCTTTGAAATAATTCATTTATTTTATCTTAGATGCCAAATTTTTTCATATTAAAGTTTTGAGTTATTGCCTATCAAAGTTGTAAAGTTATACATGTTCTTAAAATAACTTTCTTGTATATTATAAGTTACAATTAATCACCAGTTATGGAAATTTGAAACCATAATTATTTTTGCTATTTTTCAATCATAAGTTGCTAATATAGCTATTGTGATAAACTGATGTATCTAGAGATTAGATCGACTACAACTCCATAAATAAGTACTTATAAATATTACTTAAATATCGAAAAGTAATTGGACTACATTAACATAGATACAACCTAAAAGCATCATCATTTAATAAGAATCAACTAATAAATTAATTGTAATCCGTCGATTAATGTTTTATCTTTATTTAAATATAAGATGATTCACAGATCTCATTTATTAGCATTTAAAAATTTATATATGTATATATATTTAAAATTGTCAAATCATATTCAAAATCATGTTTCCTGCCAAACAATATTGGTCCATAAAAGTTACTTTTTAATTTAAAAATTCAAACTTGCTAGAAAAATATTACTTTTTTACACTGTGAAAAAATCCTTAATTGTAGTAAATTGGAAAAATACAATTATATAATATACATTTAAAGTTTTATGTTCCAGTAAAAAAAAACGGCAAACAACTTTTTCGAATACTAAGTAACTAAAAATAACTCTTGGAGTAATATTAAAATGTTTTTTACTCCGTGAATAAAAGTGGAAAGTGAATAAAAAAATTATAACGTCAATTCGCATTTTGAATATGACTTACATTGTTTATATATTAAAGTCCTTAATATAACATTAATTATAAATTCCCGGTGGGATAAACATGAATCACCTTCAAACCAGCTTATTCGGGCAATAATTGATTTTTTGTTTTAAAAATAAATAGTACATTGGACATCTCTACGCTTTGCTGTATTGAAAGCCATCTAAGTGGCTTTAGCATCAAATTAATGGGAGTATAAGGTGTACAGAACAATATAGTGCGCATAGCTTTATTTCGTAGCAACTGGAGTCTTTGTATATCAGCCTTTTTACCTGATATCAACAATGAAAAACAGTAATTGAAATGCGGGTATATAATGGTATTATATATAAGAACACGACTCCAGTGACTAAGAATCTCAGCTATTCTCCTAAAAAATTCTATCTTTTTCAACTTTTTTTTCTAATATGATCTACATGTAACGAAAAATTAAGCTGAGAATCCAAGACTACCCCTAAATATTACTAGATGCATTTTCAAATAGGCTATTAGATATCGATCTTAATCCAATAATTATTTTCTAGAAATCTATTACAATTCTGCTTAGAGCCAAAAAACCATGTACTTTGTCTTTTTTTTTAACCTAAGCCTATTTACACACGAGTTATAAAGGATGACAAGTTTTGATTTCATAGTATCTACTACCAGATTAAAATCCTTCCCGCAAACACAGATCAACATATCGTCCAGAAACAAACTTAGAAGCATATCATTTAAAATTCGGTCTAGGTCATTGACATATAGCACAAACAAAAGGGGGCTCAGAACACTGCCCTTCGGCACCTCTATCTCACTATCAAACGGATTTGAGGACACATTATTCACTCTAGTCACTTGGGAGCGATCCTCCAGGTGGTCAGTGAACCAAATAAGTGCACTGTTTGTAATTCCGTAGGCCTGTAGTTTGTGGATAAGTCTTCTCCTATTGATGGTCTCAAATGCACGCTGAAGGTCAATGAAAACGCTCAGGTCAACATATCCATCATGAACATATGAACACCTCTTCGAACAGACATCCTGTAATGCTGACTCGCACAAATGTTTTTCTCAAAAACCCGACTGACCTTTAAATAACAATTTGTTTACCTCCAGAAACTGTCGCAGTTGTGCATACCACAATTTCCAGAATTTTGTCTATTACCGAAATAAATTAATGAATGGGTCAATATATTCTTCTGGTTTATTTGGTCTAGGCACTTTCGGGATAGGCACAATAACACATCCCAGCGGATGTTTCTTTACAAATTGATGCTCTCAAAATAGACGTTATCTGAAACAAATTAAAATCTAATGTAATTTTGACTTAGTTTGTAAAGAATTTGTTTGTCAAAACCTGAAACAATTAAAAAAATACAAATGTGGAACAACCCAAAAAAGTAAAGAAAGCTAAACGCGCGTGCTTTAAAAGTGCTCTTATACACTTATATCATAATATGCTATTAATTAAATTCAATATTAATTCCATACATTTGTCATCCTTCCTTATACATGCCTATCAATCAATTAATTAACTATTCAAAACTGTTCATAGACACCTAGACGTGCAACATCTGTGTATACGTACTTACGTACAAAATAAACGTTAATATTATGAGAAAGCATACTGATGGATATAAAAAAGTAGATGTAAAGATTTACCCTATCCCTACCTACATATATATGATTATTATAAAAATGTTCATCGTATTTAATTAAACCTGTTCTGTTTATTAAACTTCGAAACTGCTATTGCAATACTCTGATTTCCGACAAAAACTACAAAACAAAGGAAGTGGGCACTTTTGTACTTACCCCGAAAAAAAAAACGTAGATAGATAATCGCAATTTACTCAGCCCAAATTAATCATTACAACCCAAACACAAACATTTTACAAAGTAAAGCTTCTTCAACTTGAACAATGGCGGAAAATATAAAAATAAACAATGATATATTCCGAATTATTATGAACACTCGTCCACGCGGCTCCACTCCGCGCCACCTGGTAACAGCCCTTGGGAATGCACCAATAGAAATGTAGTAACTCCCTCCTTGCAACGTCTCTCGTAGGATGCGTAGTATTTTCTTGAAATTCAAGAATGGGCACATTTCAGGCCGGACGCCATCTAGCGATGAGGCCTTTTTTCAGTTCGAGGTTGAATAACTATTCCCTGTATAAACAAAGGTAATGTTGATAGGCGAAACTCGCGCTATCGCTCTCTCACCGGGAAGAGAATCCGGCACCGTACTAAGGATATTTTATTTTCGAATTACAGTACCGTATTATCAGGTTGTTGGTTATTGGTTAAACTCGGATGCTATGCTGATTATTAGTGATTGTTGTATTCGTTAAGGAAAAACGAATTAATAAACACATTGAAACAATGCAAATACGCAATTTCTACAAGGAGAGTATACACATGGTGCAGTAATTTTACAGGTCGAAAAATAAAGCAAATAAACATATGGCCAATTGAAAATCACAAATAAACATTAGGTAATTAAATTGAAATAAATACTAAAATACATACATTTGGTTTCATGAGAGTGATTTTTCAAGGCCATGTAACGACACGTTTTGGAACCTTCGTCTCGAAAGAAAGATAAAGTATATTGTGGTTCTCTCTCCCTCTTTGCCTCTTATGGAATTGGTAAATAATTATTTAGTTTTTATGAGACGAATCGAAACGTGAAACTAACCGAAAGTTGATTGGACGAATAACACAAACTAACTAAATCTATTAAAATTGATCCTAACGTATCGGAACCGGTTCAAATGACACAAATAAGTTGAGACTAAGTGAAACTAACCGAAAGTTGATTCGACGACTAACCCAAACTAACCAAATCTATTAAAACTGAGTATAACTTATCGGAACCGGTTCAAGTGAATAAAATAAGTTGAGACTAAATGAAACTAACCGAAAGTTGATTAGACGACCAACTCAAACTAACCAAATTTATTATAATTGATTATAACGTATCGGAACCGGTTCAAATGACTAAAATAAGTTGAGACTAAGTGAAACTAACCGAAAGCTGTTTGGACGACTAACTCAAACAAACCAAATCTCTTAAAAGTTTTTCTAACGTATCAGAACCGGTTCAAATGACTAAAATTAGTTGAGTCTAAGTGAAACTAACCGAAAGTTGATTCGACGACTAACCCAAACTAA